>JAENPR010001678.1:0-124693 GCA_018135685.1 Themeda triandra | reverse complement strand
CTCGAAAAGAGATTGCGACGATCTTATAGAGGCCTACGTAGACGACGTGGTAATCAAGTCAAGGAAGGCAGATGCCCTGATCACAAATCTGGAGCGCACCTTCAAGAATCTCAACGAGTTTCAATGGAAACTCAATCCCAACTAGTGTGTTTTTGGAGTACCATTGTTGGCATTTCTTAACGCAATCACTAGAATTGTTACATCCTAGTGGTCACGCCAAGAAACGCCAGGGTTGATAGTCGTGTTCTAAAGATATAATTATCCGCAAGCGCACGGATCTATCATTGTAGCATTTCACCCGGGAGTATTCTCAGGGTATCGTTATTTATATTTCCCGTAGGAAGGCATGGTGTAGATGTGTCTAAACATGGATATGGATGATTGACTTCATGTCATTGAAATGAGACTCTAAGTACTATACGGGGTAAGTATAAATGGTTTTGCAAGATAGTGGACACACATTTGGCCAAACTCAAGGATAAAGAATAAAAGAAAGAATAAACGAATGAACGAATAAAGAATAAACCTAAGCGGAGGCAGGTAGGTCAATTGTAGCTATGTCTGCATGCTAAGTCATATAGTCTACGGGGTTAGAGAAAGATCGAGCCTAAGATAACAGGGAGACCCCGCGGTGCGACCAAACCGATAGAGGCATTTATGAACTCCTACACGACATACGGACGTGGGGGATTAGAAAGGACCTGGACGTGGTCATCACCACCTGCCGCCTACCCTCAACCGTGGCATGCCGTCATATCCAAAGGCTCTCTCGTATCCGGACACCACGCCCGCATATTTGAGAACTACCTACATCCCCGGACTCCCACCCCCGCGGATGGACGAGCTAGAACGTTGGCAAACCCGAAGGAACAACGAACCGTTACCCCATTCTCATCAAGATCTCTACTCCTATAAATTATATGAATGATGAAGAACAACGAAGAACATGCTAAGAACTGATCATAAGAACTTTGGTCTAGTTCATATGAATCAGGTTTAGCAACAATGCAACTATACTCTAGTTCAAGAACAAGGCTACATAATATGAATAAGAACTTGAAGTAGGAAGAACACTCCATAGTATATTACCAAGTGATGAACTTCTTCCTAGGAGACAAGCCCTCCTTGATAGCTCAACCTAGCTCCTAAGCTACTAGACTAGGCTAGAGAACAAGAGTAGAGGAGAATGGCTCAAATGAATGTGTGTGTGAGAAATGCTTGGATTTCCCCTTTTATATGTGGAGCAGGTCGGTTTGGAGCCATACATGGAAGGAACACCGCACACACCCTCCTTTGCATTTAATGTACCGCCTCCAGAAGCTGCCCCACTTTGTCGAGTGGGGGCGAAGCGCGCCTTTCAGCGCGGCCGCGCCAGGGTAGAGCCTCCCCCCAGCCGACTTCGGCTGGTGGGGCCTTCCTGTCAGGTGTGACGAGGTGGTGTGGTGTTTTGGCCCATTTCGATCCTGGATGGGCTTGTCTCCTCCTTGTGCCTCTTTTACGCTTTGCTGAAAAGTGCCTTTTCTGTGTAAAATCCCCTGTACTTGGTGCATTTCCTGTAAACATTGCTAAACTCTAGGTACAAGTGGAATTCGGTTAATAGCACAAGTATATGCGTGTAAGAACATGTAATTCTCCCTTTTCTATCTTAAGTTGGCGGTTAAAATGTGTTAATAAGGACCGCCAACAAGATCCCCAAGCTTACCCTTTGCTCGTCCCGAGCAAAGCTGGGCTTTTTGGGTTGTTGATCAGGAGCTGCTTCTATGCCGATCGTATTTCTAATATACCATAGTTATACGCATGTTCTCCACTGAGTTTGAATAAACCGGCATTTCTATCCACCCTTTTATTATCTCGCTCTAATGGGGCTTTTTGGCTCCCAAGCCTTGGGCGATTGCAAGGTAGAACAACACCACCTGGCGTGCTTATCTTTTGTCCAAAGCTTGACCATTCTTCCGGAGGTTTTAAGAATTTTATAAAATGAAATCCCAAGTTCCTCGAATGATTCTCTCGATCACTCAAATGTGTATAGCAACCTCACCAAAGGCATTTTGAGAATTTGCCTTCTACCTACCACTACAAAGCTGAGAGTGGAGTTTTGGGTAGGTATGTGAGTGGGCATACTTGTATCACATGTATTGTAAGGTCAAGGATCGAACCTTACGGAGATTAAGCCATACACCTTGATTGAGATTGTGCAAGTGTGTGGAATGGAAGAAATGGTTCCTAACTTTTGGATATTTTTGTGTACTCCATGCATTGTGTCTCTCTTTTATTTTGAGTGATGATGATAAAGGAAGAGTATGGTCTATGAATAGAACAACCTTTTTCTTTTCTTTTTCTTCTTCTCTTTTTCTTTTTCTTTTTTTGAACGAGGATCTAAAGATTTTCCCGTTGATTTATTGCACTATCCTATCCTTCTTTCTTTCCCTTGCTTTTTTTTTTCGAATGAATGAATAGCCCATCTCCTCGACGAATGATTAATAAAAATGGAGAGAGACGTTATGATGAAAATGCAAGGAGTACTTTTTGGTGGCTAAAGAATGCGCGATCCTCAGGATAAGCATCGGCATTTTTATTTGGTGGAAAGATGGTGCGCAGCTCTCAGTGTAAGAGTTGGCGGATGGAAAGGGGTGCATGTTGTGCGCGACTCTCAGTGTAAGAGTCGGCATTTTATTTGGTGGGTGCAAGTGAAATCTCAATCGTGGGTGTAAGGTCATAATCTCGCGTCGGTACCTGATCCGACCGAACTCAATGTACGAACAAGCAGCGTATGAGGGTTTATACTACAGGCAAATCATATGGCTCTGGTGGGTATTTCATAATCATTGAGGAACTTTTTGTTTTTGAATATTTTGCAAATGAAAACTCCGGAAGTCAAGTCATACTCTAGAGCAAAGTCATAGCGGTGGCTATAGTACTATATCATACCCAGCAATAACTTAGACAAGAAAACACAAGTGCTCCCACTAAAAAGCAAGTTTTCAGGATGAGACATTTTTAGCCGATAAACCCAAATCTAGAGAAAACAATGTTTATAACTAGGGTACAAAGAAACAAGAGACAGAGCAACCTCATCATTTCAACAAGGGTGAACTACACATTTTTACAAATACATACTAAGAGGCACGGGAATAAAAATATTTTTGGGTTTTTTTATGCATGAGAACAGGAATTTAAACATGCTAAAGAGAAAATAAAAATTACTAAAAAGTAAATATGCAATGCAAGATACCTTTGAGGGTCCTCCCCAAGCTTGTGTGAAGCTCCTTTGTCCGGGGGATATCCCATGAACCTCAAGAACTCCTCATGTTGAGCCTGGTCTTGCTGCATCTGTGCACTCAAGCCGTCCCACCTCTGATCCATGTGTGCCTGCCACTCGTGGGTCTCCTGCACAAATGAGGTGAGAGAGTGCTGTATTTCACCTGTTTGAATCTGTAGCTCTCCGATGCGGGTGCCGAGGGCCTCTATCTCGGGGTTGTGTCATGGCTGGACGGGTGGTGGGACATCCTCGTACTGCTGCCTGTGGCGCTCCCACTCGTCCATGCCTACCTCGGCCCACGCCTCTGTGGTCGGTGCAGGAGGCACAAACTGGTCCCAGATCCCGCTGCCCTGTGGAGCATACCCCGTGTAATCCTGGTAAGGGGTCCATTGTTGCTCAGGCTGCGAGGAACTGGGGCCTGCTTCGTCCCCTGCCCTGCCTCGTCGTGTCCTGCTGGTAAGTACTTCCCTGCGAATATCTTCAGCAGTCTTAAGCACAAAGGTTAGTGACTGGCAATTACGCAAATAGTAATCCGGGTTAGGTAACCGGATCCTATTTTCATAGCCAGGGAAAAAGAAATAGATCTCATCCTTTGTGCCGTGGGTGGTCAACGTGTGCCCTTGGAGAAAGGTGGTCAAGTCGCAAATGGGTCGAGGAATAGGAATGTACTCAATAACCTCACCCTCTGAAATACCCATCGAATTGGCAACACGAGTGACAAGAGAGGTGCACAAGACCGGGTACTTGTTGCGAACTATGTCTTGCCAATGACGAACGATCTCCCTTACGGGTGATACCTTGATTTTCTTGACAATGGCATAGTGCAACTTTAGTTCGGCCGTGCGCACCCATCTAACCACACTAGTGGGGAAGAAAACCATGGACATCCAACGATGCATAAATCTCAAGGTAGGATGATGGATTTGGGTGTTCTGGGGTTTGAAAGATCGAAACTCAACCTTCCCAGAAATCTCTTCCCAAAACTAGTTTCGATCGAAACCGATGGTGGCGAAATCAAGATCGAGGAAGCATCTTCGGTTAAAACCCAAATGAACACTGAGCTCTTTCCAAGTAAGCTCGTGCTCCTCGTTGAACAAGCGAAAAATCACACCATTGTCGGTTTCTAGCAAAGTGCTTAGGAACCGTATGGTTAGGAGACGTGAACCTTCTTCCTCGATGGGTTCAACATCCTCCCAACCAACAGACCTCCACACAAGATCGAATTCATCATCCATACCTATGCGGTGGAGGAGGTTGGAGTCGTAGACTTGCGTGTGGAGGAAGAGACGATCCTTGAGGTGGAAGTAGGCTTGCATCTCCCGACCCTCTTCCAGGTCGAGGTACAGCTTGTCCTCCTCGTTCATGACTTGCTCTTGTGGCGCTTCCGGCGCCACCTCTTCCTCGCCGGCTCCTTCAACCTCCTCGGGTTGTTGTTCTTCCACGGGGGCTTCGGGAGCTTGAGAGCTCGACTCGCCGAGGCGACGCTTGGAGTGTCTCCTAAGCAAGCTCCCAATTCCTGCCATGGCTTACAAGTAGAGAGGGCTTCTTGGGTGTGAAGGGTTAGTAGAGAATGAACTTCTACACCCAAGAGTGCTCTTGCTACTTGCTCTCAAAATATGTTGGAAAATATTGCTTGAAGAATGAAGTGGAGAAGTGAGAGGAGTGAAAGTGTGAGAGGGGTGGAGCTCCACCGCCGGCTCCTCTCCTATTTATAGGCCAAGCACTGGCCACGGGGGGAGGGAGCAACGGCTCCTAGCCGTTGGAGCCACTGCCGGGTGGCGGAGCCGCCTCGGGCCGGCGCGGCCGCGCCTCGGCTGCGCGCGCGGCCCGCCCCTTTGCCACCGCCCTTTGGCTAGTAGCTCCCAACGGCCATTTCAAAAATGTGGCCGTTGGGGGTTGGTTTCTGGCCCAAAATTTTCCCAAATTTTGAATTTTCCAACAAATTTTGATAAAAACATTTTTTTTTTTAAAAAAAATGTAAAAATAATTTTTAATAACAGAAAATTTTTCCCTTCTAACTAACTAATTTTCAAAATTTTTGGGACAAAAAGTTTTGAAAATAAAAATTATTTTATTTGCTCACAAAAAGGTGAGTGCAAAGAAAATACCTTTATAAAATAAAAATTTTGTAAATAAAGAAAGATTTTTTTTTTTAGATAAGCTGCCCGGTTTACGACGGCCGGGGCTCACCAATTTAAAGTCCGTTGAGCGGGACTTTCTCCCTCATCAATTTCGTTTGATGATTCACACCGGCCCGGAGAATTGGGTCCAGATTTCTTCGCCTTGGGTTGCCGCATCTTTGGCGGGTTCTTCTTTGCTTCTGCCGGTTTAGGGTAGCCATTAAATCGAAGGTTGATCACCTTCGCGTTGAAATGGAAGCTGGCTATTCCCTTCCCAACGTATATTGCTGCCTTGGTAGTATAGAGGAATGGTCGCCCAAGGATGAGTGGTCCCTCGTCTGTGTCTCCGATGTTTAGGACGACGAAGTCCACTGGAACGTACTCATCCTGGATCCTGATCAGGATATCCTTTGCTATCCCCTCGGGCCGTGTGATAGTCCGGTCTGCCATTTGCATCATAAATGCTGGAGGGGACAGAGGTCCTCCCAACAATTTTTCATATGTCGCTTTGGACATCATGTTCACACTGGCTCCGAGGTCGCAATAAGCATTATCAATGACATGTGGGCCTATTGTGATGGTGATAGTCGGGTGGCCAGGGTCTCCCTTCTTTTCCAAGACAGAGCCCTCATTGGGACACGGCTTACCAGGCCATGTCGAGATCATGTTAACTGTTTCTAGTGAGATCTCGGGCTGCCCGGGTATTCCTCCTGAGCCACTATTACTTGGGAGAGATGCAGCTATCTGGGCTAACTGTGTTTCTATCATTTTGTTGAAGCCCAGCTGATCTCTAATAGCAGAAGATAAGCCTTCTATCTTATTATTGATGCTTCCAAGAATTTTGTCATTGTCGAGCATCTTTTTCGTCAGATTTTCGTTGATCTTGGCTTGCCCAAGGACTAGATCTTTGAATGAAGGCTGATTCGAATTATAATTGGAGTTATAATTCGAATTACCTTGGAATGGTGGTCATGAATAGCCACTTGTTTCCTCCTTGTTGTTGGCGGAACCCGTTGTTGATATATCTTTGCTTCTTCACGGGTTTCAGGACAGTCACCTCCTGAATGGCCAACATTACCGCAGACTTCGCAAGTCATGCGAGAGTCCATGGTTTTGACGGAGTCAGGCGTGCTTGCTTTGGAGCACACTCCTCCATCTTCTTGAGGAGTAGCTCTATTTTAGCGGCAGCATATCGGTCTCCTTGACTTGTGTGCATGCCTTTTTATTGCTTGGTTGGGGTCCTATCTTCCCCCAAGCTTGGTTTTCCACCATTTTGTTGATCAAAGCCGTAGCTTTGTCAACTCGTGTTTCTTGATAGGAATGCTCCTCCAGCGGCGGCATCAAGGTGCCCTTTTGACATGGGTGTTAACCCATTGTAGAAATTCTGGAGCACCAGCCAGTTTTCCATCCCATGATGAGGACAATCTTGAATATAATCTTGAAGCCTCTCCCATGCTTCAGGGATGGGTTCTTGCTGAGTTTGCTGGAAGTTGGTAATTCTTCCTCTCAGGGCATTTGTTTTGCCCATGGGGAAGAATTTGGCGAGGAATGCCGTGGAACACTTGTTCCACGTGCTCACTGCTTCTCTGTCCTTGTAAAACCACTGTTTCGCCTTCCCTGAGAGGGAGAAGGGAAACAGACGGAGCCTGATCACATCAGCAGATACGTCCTTGATGATGACTGTGTCACAAAGCTCCATAAAGCGCTGCAAATGAGCATTTGCATCCTCATTGGGTAGTCCAGCGAATGGACTTGATTGCACCATCGTGATGAGTCCAGTCCTGAGCTCAAAGTTCTTCTCCGCTGCGTCGACAATGGGCCCCGTGGGCACATGAGCGACAGCGGGAGCTGAGAACTCGCGGATTGACTTCTGGGCCATCTCTGATGGTGTGGGTGGTACTGGTTCAACTGTCAGCGGAGCTGCCTCTGGATTCGTATAACGATTCTGGCAAATGAACCAGTCCTGCACTATCCTGTTTTCATCCACAACAGACGAAAACATGAAAGTTAGCCTGCATAGACTAGGTCCATTTCTAATGAAGTCAACTCATATCCATGTTTATGCTAGATTCTTTTCAACCAATGCCTTCCCCGGCAACGGCGCCAGAAATGCTTGTTGGCATTTCTTAACGCAATCACTAGAATTGTTACATCCCAGTGGTCACGCCAAGAAACGCCAGGGTTGATAGTCATGTTCTAAAGATATAATTATCCGCAAGCGCACGGATCTATCATTGTAGCATTTCACCCGGGAGTATTCTCGGGGTATCGTTATTTATATTTCCGTAGGAAGGCATGGTGTAGATGTGTCTAAACATGGATATGGATGATTGACTTCATGTCATTGAAATGAGACTCTAAGTACTATACGGGGTAAGTATAAATGGTTTTGCAAGATAGTGGACACACATTTGGCCAAACTCAAGGATAAAGAATAAAAGAAAGAATAAACGAATGAACGAATAAAGAATAAACCTAAGCGGAGCGGGTAGGTCAATTGTAGCTATGTCCCGAACAGCTAAGTCATATAGTCTACAGGGTTAGAGAAAGATCAGAGCCTAAGATAACAGGGAGACCCCCGCAGCTGGCGACCAGCCGATAGAGGCATTTACAAACTCCTACACGACATACGGACGTGGGGGATTACAAAGGACGGACAGGGCTGTCACCACCTGCCGCCTACCCCTCAACCGTGGCATGCCGTCATATCCGAAGGCTCTCTCGTATCCGGACACCATGCCCGCATATTTGAGAACTACCTACATCTCCCGCGGACTCCCACCCTACGGATGGACGAGCTAGAACGTAGGCAAACCCGAAGGAACAACGAACCGTTACCCCATTCTCATCAAGATCTCTACTCCTATAAATTATATGAACGATGAAGAACAACGAAGAACATGCTAAGAACTGATCATAAGAACTTTGGTCTAGTTCATATGAATCAGGTTTAGCAACAACGCAACTATACTCTAGTCCAAGAACAAGGCTACATAATATGAATAAGAACTTGAAGTGGGAAGAACACTCCATAGTATATTACCAAGTGATGAACTTCTTCCTAGGAGACAAGCCCTCCTTGATAGCTCAACCTAGCTCCTAAGCTACTAGACTAGGCTAGAGAACAAGAGTAGAGGAGAATGGCTCAAATGAATGTGTGTGTGAGAAATGCTTGGATTTCCCCTTTTATATGTGGAGCGGAGTCGGTTTGGAGCCATACATGGAAGGAACACCAACGCACCGCCTCCTTTGCATTTAATGTACCGCCTCCAGAAGCCGCCCCACTGTCGAGGCCGGGGCGCGCGCGCCCCCTGCGCGGCCGCGCAGTGGTAGAGCCTCCCCAACCGACTTCGGTGGTGGGGCCTTCTTGTCAGGTGTGACGAGGTGGTGTGGTGTTTTGGCCCATTTCAATCCTGGATGGGCTTGTCTCCTCCTTGTGCCTCTTTTACGCTTTGCCAGAAAGCACCTTTTCTGTGTAAAATCCCCTGTACTTGGTGCATTTCCTGTAAACATTGCTAAACTCCAGGTACAAGTGGAATTCGGTTAATAGCACAAGTATATGCGTGTAAGAACATGTAATTCTCCCTTTTCTATCTTAAGTTGGCGGTTAAAATGTGTCAATAAGGACCACCAACAACCATCCGGTATCCTTCTCGGCCACCTGGTCAGCCAGGATGACATCAAGCCAAATCCTGAGAAGGTAGCCGACGTCTTGAAATTACGACCACCCCGGTGCGTCAAAGACATCCAAAAACTCACCGGCTGCCTAGCTGCCCTGAGCAGATATATCTCTCGAATGGTCGAAAAAGGACTCCCCTTTTTCAAATTGCTTAAAGCCAAGGATAAGTTTGAATGGACCGAAGAGGCCGGCCAGGCTTTTAAACAGCTAAAAGCTTACCTCACCTCCCCCTCACTCCTGACAGTCCCAAAGCAGGACGAGGAGCTGCTCCTATACATAGCTGCAACGACCAACGTGGTCAGCACTGTGCTAGTAGTCGAGCGTGAGGAGGAAGGACACGTCTATGGAGTCCAGCGCCCTATATATTACATAAGCGAAGTGCTCAGCGAGTCCAAGCAGCGGTACAACCAAGTACAAAAGCTCTTGTATGCACTCCTGATCACCAAACGCAAGCTGCTCCATTACTTTCAAGTTTCAAGATCATGGTAGTTACCAACGTACCACTCGGCGACATCCTCCGCAACCGAGACGCCAGTGGTCGGATTGTGAAATACGCCCTGGAACTGTCCGAGTACACCCTCCAGTTTCACGGCCGCAGAACGGTGAAGTCACAGGCCTTGCCTGATTTCATCGTGGAGTGGATGGACATCAGCCTACCTCTCGCTGATTCAAATGCCGAGTACTGGACGATGTACTTTGACGGCTCATTGAACATCGATGGCGCGGGGGCTGGTGTCTACTTTATCTCTCCTTCAAAGGACACGATAAAGTACATCTTACGCATCCACTTCAAAGCATCCAACAACGTAGCCGAGTACGAAGCAACCTTACACGGCCTTCATATCACCGTTGAACTTGGCATCAAACAACTCATGGTCTATGGGAACTCTGCTTTAGTCATCAAGCAGGTCAACAAAGATTGGGACACAGTCCACGAAAAGATGGACGCCTACGTTGCCAAAATTCGCAAACTTGAGAACAAGTTTTACGACGTCGAATTCATCCACGTGCGCCGCGAAAAGAACGTAGGAGCTGACGAGTTGTCCAAGCTGGGCTCATCCCGTGTCAAGTTACTGTTGACACTAGAAACGCACACGAAAGAATCAAAGAGAAATAATCCGCAAGCGCACGGATATCGGTGAGCACTTCACCCGGGAGATAAATCCTGAGTATCGTATTTGTTTTTATCCGCTAGGAGAAAACGTGCAATAGACTAACCCGATCTTGACTTCTACCCCTGGGCTGCTAGTCAAGTGAGAATTAAGCGATATAGAGAGAACTCCTTCGTCAGTCTTCTTCTAACCTATGGCAAGCTTTGAGACTACTGTTCTAAGGGGGTACCCGAGGAAAAGACACCGCAAAGGATGCTAAACCGGGCACAAAGGACCTACCTTACCTACCAACGGAAGTGGATTACAAAGGTAATAAAGGGATTGTCGCTTCCTCACTACTACCACGGTTCCGGCCGAATAGGGAGCATCTACAAGTGAACCTAGCCTAAGCACCACGCTTATGCTAAAGAATGATTACTCTATTCCCAACGCGAAGCGAATAAAGTAAACTTGTAAACCAAAGAACAATAATAACAACGAACTTACTAGTATTAGAAGTTGAATTGCCGAATGATTCTAAACCAAGCCTCGGGTTAGGAGACTTGATCCCGGAGTACATTGGAGAGGAGACACCGACGGCCGGGCTTCCTCCAAATCTACCTCCACTCTATACTCTCTCAATCTCTCTTGATACTAATACCCTATAGAGATAGATCCATTCGAGGACCCTTCTCTATCTAACTCTCTCTGGATTGAAGTCTTGAATGAATAGGAGAATGAATTAGGGTTTCACCCGGGGGCCGGGGGCTCGCTTATATAGCCCCCTAGGATTAACCACAGCCCTCGGATCAAACCGACCTAAATGGATGATAATTATTGATCTTCAAAGTCGGTGGAGGCAGGATCCGCGAGACTCCACCTGATTGGTGGAGCTGGGGAGTCGGCCGACTCCCCCCCTGGGCGGCCGACCCTGGCCAGTGCTAGGTGGGCCCCAGGTTTCAGGTGTCGCCTTCTGGAGTCTTCTAGGTCATACATTTTCACCCGTTCGGTCTTTCTCTCTATGTAAACCCGACATGTGGGCCATCTTGGTTGGTTTTCAGCTGTCACCCTGCAGAAATAGATATTCACCAAAACTCATGGAATTCGTCGGTGGTAACCCTATATCTATCAAGTATTTATAAATAGGTCCATTTGCATGCTAAGTTGACGGTTAATTTTATGAGTTAGCGACCGTCAACAAACTCCCCACACTTGTCTTTTACTCGTCTCGAGGAAAAGGATGGATTACTTTAAGCATAGCCTCAAACCAAGACATCAACATTAGATTATCCCCGATCATACCATTGTCGGATACCTAGATTAGGGGTCCTAAATTGGGTGAATTAGAGATGAGCAAATCGGCCTCATCCCTCTCTAATAATCCCAAAAGCTAATTGACCAGAGAAACCCCTAATCCCCCTCGAGCTAGGCCGGCCCACGATCAGGCCCACAAAGCCGCAAAGCCCACCAACTCGAGCAGGAGCCGCTCGCCCGCTCGAAAAAACATTGCGGAAACCGCTCGAGCGAGTGCCCGCTCTAGACGGTAACTGCTCGAGCGAGCGACCGCTCGAGACAGAGACGGAGACCGCTCGAGCGAGCGCCCGCTCGAGTCCGCCCGCAATAATTGCCTATCCAAGGCACACACATGGCTACAGTGCATGAAATAGTGAGAAGTACGCCTGCTCCGCCTAACCCCATGGCTACAGTGCGTGAAATAGTGAGAAGTACGCCGGTCACTTCTCCTATTCCACCGCCCATACCCGGGATTCGAGCATGACAGGCATCACTATTACACCACGCCGAACACTATGCCGAGTACGACACCCCCTTGGAACGTGATTGTCAACTCGCGCACCACCAAACCCGCCGCTCGGGCCCGCGTTCGACCATCCACCCTCGAAACAGACATTAACCACTCGAGGAGTGATGACGGACGCGACCCGAGTATGGGGCGCGCGCGTGTCCCGTCTTTCCCACCTCGACGGCCATACAGCGGGGTTCCCGAACGCACGTGCTCGTCTACGCCGGCACCATACCTCGACTACGTCAGCCCACGACCGAGAAGGACGAGCAGGCCATCATCGACCATACCGCTACAGGCCCGGACCGGACTAAAGCATGAATCCATAGGCTCGAACCGGACCAAAGGGAACGTCTACAGTCTCGACGACTCGACATGGCGCCCGTACCTCGACGTCACGCATACGATAGCCCTATCTACTCTGTACTCCTGAGCCTCCTCTTGGCCTATAAAAGGGGATGTCAGGACCTAGCCTAGGGGACGTTTTTTAAGCCTTCACTCACACACATTCCCACATTTTCACACACTCATTCACGGCTAAGTCCCGCTTGTAGTCACCCCTGTACAAGCACCCCGGTGCAAGATAATACAAATCTCTCCCTCTGCTGGACGTAGGGCATTCTTTGCCTGAACCAGGATAAACACTTGTGTCCTTCTTGCATCACCATCCGGATTAGGGAGCACGCATAGAAATTTACTCGTTGGTGTTATACCCCCTGGGTTATGAAGCACCGACAGTTGGCGCGCCAGGTAGGGGTGTCGCGTGTTTTTCGCTCGATTCCCGCCATTTTCCGGATGGCCTCACCCGCTTCTTCGCTTCCGTTCGCCACGGTGATCTGGTTTGGGAGTCTAGAGTTCGTGTTGCTCGGTCCAGGCCACGACATGGCTCTACTCTCGATCGGTGAACCAGGAGGGGGACGCTCGTCACCCCCACGCGCTGGTGGGGCCGCGCGCCGACCGCGCCACCACGGCTCGCCGCCACGTCGCCGACGCCACCAGCATCAGCATCACCGCCAGCAGGCACAGGGCCTTGGGCACCCTGCTCGTGTGCCCTCCCAGCCAGACGCCACGATGCACCCAGCCGGGGTGCCAAGTGTACGGCAGGGGGTGGCACATGGACAGGGAGTCCTTGACGTGGACCCTGGCTTCACGTTCGCCATGCGCTCACCGAGAGAGCTCGGCGTGGCGCCTCGAGCACGCGCACGACCGACGTCACCCAACCTGTTGCCGCACAGGCTCTACCGAGCTCGTCGCAGGCTCCCGTTTGGGCTCATGTTGACGGTCGTTAAGTGCCAATTTTTACCGTCAACTAAACATAAGAAAGGACTAAAATATGTTCACCAACTAGATATAGGGGTTATACCGATGTAATTCCACGAGTTTTGGTGAATGTCCGCTTTCTGCGGTGTCACCTGAAAATACCCAAGGAAGGCCCACATGTCGGGTTTACATAGAGATAATCGGAACCGGTGAAAATTCTATAATCCGGAAGGTTCGAGAAGGCTCGGACCAAACGGGAGCCCGAACGGGCTCGGTGGAGAGTCGGCCGACTCCCACCCTTGGTCGGCCGACTCATGACCTGGACCAATCGCATCGGCCTCGCGGATCCCCGTTCCACCGCCTTTGAGGATGAATAATAATCGTCCGTTTAGGTCGGTTTGATCCGAGGGTCTGCGATGCATCCTAGGGGGCTATATAAGCGGGGCCCCGGCCCCCGGAGGAGGCATCCCTTAAACCCTAATTCATTATCTCCCGGTGGGATCGAGTTGTAGAGGCGTCCCTTGAATGGATGACTTCTCTTCTCTAGAGAATTAGAGCTAGACACTCCAATGTAGTAGATTAGATCTAGATGAGAGTTAGGGAGAGCGGAGCTACGCTCCGGCTTCGGAGAAGTCTTCAGAGATTTGGTATGTCTTTGTATCTACTCTTGTAAAACTTATGCTTCAATATATTTATCTTCTCTATCTACTTTATTCCTTTCATATGTATGCTTAGTATAGTTGTTACATTCTAGCATGGGATCTTCGCTCGTATTGAGTGCTCTAGTTATCATATGTAATTAGAGTAGTAATCGATAGTGTAGGCATGGTGTCTAGACTATAGGTTACCCGAGGTTGCGCCAATCCCACGGATAGTTGTGGTAGCCCCGAGGTGACAAACGTCGGGCCTTTGTATTCCACCACGTTCGGGTCGGTGTCTCGTAGAGCTCTCGGCGGCCTTCTCCCAACTACTCTTTACCCGCCTTCTTCGAGAGTTGGAAAGGACTCGCTGCTTCCAAAGTGCTATTGTGTGATCGCTATATCTAACCATTCCCGTTATCATAGAACCAAAGTAATAGAGAAGTATATAGGAACCTTGATCTCTCCTGTTGTCCTCTCACTCTAGCTAGCTACTCATTTATCATAGAATTCTCATGTGTGCTTTATTATATTACCTTACATATATATATATCATTTACCCCTGCTTTAGTCTAGTTGGTTTACTAAGTTAGTAGATACATGATGGTGAGTTATCCGATTCTTTAACCCTTGCTTCCTGTGGTAAAATATAAATAACGATACCTGGTTTACTCCCGGTAAAATGCTACAATGGTATGTTAAATCAGTAAACGCTATGGAATCCTTCTTATTTTAGTTGCACTTAACAAATACCAACAAGCATTTTTGGCGCCGTGCTTAGGGAAGCAATCGGTGTTAAGTTTTTGATAATGATCTTGATGTCTCGCTAATTTAGTATATCACTAGCTTTAGTAGGATTACCCCTTGTTCTGTTGAGTTGTGGAATAGACGGGACAAAAGATGTCGTTCGACCTTCCGACAAGTTTCCACAAGACAATGAAGAGCCTAGGGTCCCTCAACATTCAACATTCAACTGGAACCCTGCCACCTCTCAGGTTTGCGTATACATTTATATTTTCTAACCATGTGTAGATTGGAGAAAAGGTCATCGTCATAGGAATTCAAATCACATCTCAAGTGACGAACATAGATGCTGCACCACTCACAAATTTCATCATGTGAGTCATGGTAAGTATGATCGAAAGGTGAGATAGTCTTGCTCACGGACTCTAAAATTGATGAGTAGTTATCTTTTAAATTTTTGCACCCCACTGCATGTTTACTTTTAACAATTCATGCATTCACTCCGTTTAGCTTATTTATGTTTGCTCATCCATTGCATGTTTAGTTTCTTGCATGCATTCACATCGCCTGCATCTAAAAAAATAATAAATAAAAAAAATGTTTTTATATATATATTTCCTCACCATGATCATGCTCTGTCATCTCCATTTGAGTAAATCTCTATGGTGCTTTCATGTCACCTTTGTTTGCTATAGTATGTTTTGGTTTGGAAGTACTTCTAAGGGTATTTCCAAAGGCTTTTTTAAATTAAGCGTGGTGCTTAGGTTAAATTGTCTTCCTTAACCCAATTAAGACATGGAGTCTAGTTTGGTTATTGAGCTAAAAATGTGCTTTAGTGGATACTGGTTATTTTGTTGGACTAACCCCTACAAAGAAACTCTCAAATCCAATTGGGTAAGTCAAGAGATAAACTCACTTCGAAGATGAAGCAAGGCATATGATGAACTCCAACAACTTCACACAAAAGACACAACCCATTCATCGTCCGGGGAAGAATTGTAAGTATCAAATATCATTTACTTTGTCTTTTGTTGCAAGTTTCCTTTGCCTTGAACCATGTTTAAGTGCCAAAAAAAGAGAGAAGAGTTGCTAGAAAACATGATAAATAAATCCTATGCTAAGGTAACTCAAAAACCATCTTTTTGTTAGCATAGATGAATTTCAAATAGATAGTGGATATATAGCCCATAGTTTGATTTGTTGCAATCCTTCGGGTATGTGTCTACTAACATTTTGCGGAAAGAATTTATGATGTGCTTTGTTCGTGGATTGGCATCACCAAAAATTTCCACTTCGGTGGTGGAACAAAAAAAAGAAGACAAGAGAGCCACAAGAAGGATCAACATCTTGAACTCACTCAAAGAAGTGGATCAAGGCGACAAGCTATGAGCAACTTTGAAGACATCATAGCATTGAGCCCAAAACTCGAGCTATGATGCCAATGAGGAGCGAGGGTGTAACTTACCTCATCCTGTCCAATCAAGAACTGCTCTCATTGTTCTTGAAGACACTATCTTACACGTCGGTAGCAAGGACAAGGATGGCATGACAAATTGCATCCTTGTGTCAACCAATCATCATCAAAGGTTGACCACCGACCAAGCCTTGAAGGACCAAGACTATGGTTGCAAGATGATGTCCCTAAGCCATTGGAGATGAAGCCTGCACACAAATAATAAGGAAGCTCCTTCCTTGATCATCAAGACGGATGGCATCTCAAGAACCGAACAACTCTTCGCCATACCGCAAGAAGACAAACACCATCAAGGAAGAACTCGAGTCTACATCTCCAATGAACATCAATGCGTCAACCAAGACTCAATGAAAATCAAGAATGGTTGACGAAAGAAGATCATGCATCCGTCTATACGCTCATCCCGGATTGGATAGTCCAAACAAAAGCGAGAATGCAAAGGAGATATCTCTACTCAACGGACCTATAATCGAAGTCCCTCTCGGATACATGAAGGCTTACAAACGAGGGACAAACGATTGTCCGAGGACATAGGAGTACAACACACTCGAGGGATGACTCAACACTCGTATTTGGTTTCACGTGGCGGCGACAACAAGGTCAAGCTTGGGGGAGGAAGGCCGATGACTCTTCAAACAATGATCCGAAGAACGCTCTTCCTCTTTTCAAGCCCCGTCGCTCGGCACGTTGAGAAGAAACAATGAGTGGAGCACAAGGTCTTGGCATAAGAAAAAAAAAAGAGAAAGAAAAAAAAAAGAAGGAGCGAAATTTTAGAAGACAAGATGCTCAAGGAGAGAGGTCAATCAAGCAAGGCAAACTCCAAGAAGAAGTAAAGGACCACTAGAAGCATCTACTCTTCGTCACAAGGTACTCCAGTGATAAAGACTGCTGGACAAGAAAAGAACATGGGTGACTACTTTTCTAGAGTTACCATCTCAAGAGGTGCGCTTCTCAAGGTCTCTACCTTTGGGATCAAATGATGCATCAAGGAGTGAACATGACAAGAAGTCCTGTTCGTAGAGGACTTAAATCATTGAACCCTCACCGGGGAGGTAACTTGGTATTTATCAGCATTTCCTTTCACAAAGATTGCATTTTCCTTTAAGAATATTTATTTTCACTACATGCATCTTAATTGCATCTTCGCTTTACTATCTTTGCACTAGAAAAAGAAAATAAAGATATTGTGCAATTGCATCCGAAAACTACTAAGCCCCATGTGAATAATCATTCATTGTGGTGGCATAAAAATAATTTTTTTAGCATATCTATTTTCTTTGTCTACATTCCTTTATTATAAAAAAGATAAAAGTATTTCTTGTGATCCCGTTATAAGACATTTGAGTTAAGGTTGTTCGAGACAACCAAGGCTTAGAGGTTTTATCACTAACGCTTAATCAGTTCCACAAGCTTTGTTGTCTATTTGAGCTTCACAAACATAAAGGATCAAGAAGAGCTAACGCAGAGACGAAGGATGTCCAGTTTCTGTCAAGTGCTGCCCTCATCAGTTAAACGCCGTCTCCAACAAAGCAACTATCCACGAAACTCTAGGAAGACTAGAACTCCTTCACTGCCTGTCAGCAATATCCGCAGACTATGTCAACATCCAGCTTGGGGGAGAGCATCCCCCGTGTACCAAGCTAAGTGATCCCAACTTGTCTATTTATCTATGTTATAGTTTGCTTTGTTAAAACAACTAAAAAGATGCATAACCTTAGAAACCCAGAAAGATTTCTTTATCTATCTTTTCTACTTTTGGAGAGTTCTTGTAGTCTGTCTTAAAAGTGATCCCTAGAATAAACTCTACATGGAGATGATGAATAGTTGCTCGCGTAATTCCTTTCAAGTACCTAGTTTTTAACCTTGCACTCTCCCGAGTTTTGGACACAACTGTTTAGATTTGAGATTTACTCTGAACCTGAAACTCGTGGGTAGCAAACACTTGATCTAAGTCTAGGTGGTTGACGGGTATGATATGGGAAGGTTTTGAGCTGCTGTCCATCTTGTTCCTAGAGATACTAGAGTTCTGGAGAATTTATCTTTGAAAATATTAAATTCCTGCATGATGAGTTCCTTTATGATGAGAGTTCAAATTCCTACCACAAACCCATATATTCATGCTTACTAGATTAGGAAAACCCATCTGTTTTTATAGATCATATTGTAGGCATTGAGTGTAGTCTTTATAGGCATTGAGTGTGGTTATGCTTTGTGGACCCATAAGCAATCGAGTCATGCGGTTAAAGTCAATACTATGTGCTCTCAATCCATTGATCTATGCTACTTCGTCCTCGAAGCATGCACCCATCTTATAACTACTACATTCATTCTCGTGCTACTTAAATCCCTAGAAGTACCACCCACATATAGATCCACATCCACCACATATTGTGCTATCTCTACCCCGGAGATACGCACCTATGCTTTGCGCTCCTACCCCGGGAGTACGCATTTCCCCATATATTGTCTTGTCTCTACCCCGGAGATACGCGCTTATCTTGCCGCTCCTACCCCGGGAGTACGCATCCATCCATCCATCCATCCATCCATCCATTCTTCCACACATATATATATATATATATGCCACTCATTTCGTTACATTCAGAAAATGTTCTACTCCTACACTGGGAGTGAACACTCAAAAATATTCATGGCCATCCTATCCTGGGAGTGAACATCTAGAGATAATCATCGCCATTCCAATTTCCTACATAAAAGCTCCAGTCATTATCATTTCAAGTTATACACTCCCCGTTGCTAAAGTTTTGTTTTCAGAGGATTGGTTGCTATGTAAAAAAAAAAAGAAGAAAAAAAAGAAAAAAAAAGAAGAAAGAAAGAAAGAGTAGCCAAGTCCTTCCCTTCAAGAAGTTTCAAGGTTTCCGAATAAAGGGAGTCATGTTATCCCCAAAGGAGCAAGTGTAGAAGTAGATGTTCACCAAGTGATCACCCCTTATAATCATTTCCTTATCATCATCATCTTATCATCCATCCCATTTCTTCATTCACATGCACATATGACTTTATTATTATTTTAGTTCCTATTGGATCCATGGTTTAACCGTGCAATATATGCAAGTGAGTTTGAGTGTCTCCCCACCTATGAGCTCCACATAAGCCTATTAGAAAGTAGGGTGAGAGAGAAAGGCACTTTCCACTATGCCTTAGTTCCACAAATACCACATATTTTGAGAGAAGAGAGAAGGCATACACTACTCATGCCTTGGAGAGGATCCGAAATACCACAAATGAGAGATCCGAAAGGTTCATACAAGGAACTCGAGTTTTTATTTGAAAATCTTGCAAAAACTCCAGAATAATAGTTGATCAAAGAGCGAGAAACATAGCGCTTGACTTGACCGTTACGTCTTTCAACCGCTCAAGACCCAAGTGACGGTTACAAGCCCCATGGTGAAAGGTAATATGAGTAAGTTTTGAGTCGAATAGTTCACTCTAATTCGTAGGAGAGTTCTTGTTTGAACGCATGTGTACTTTTGAGGCGTGAAAGCATTGTAGCAACTCCCGATCCACACGAGTTTATCTTTGCTCGGGGACGAGCAAAAGGAAAGCTTGGGGGAGTTGTTGACGGTCGTTAAGTGCCAATTTTTACCGTCAACTAAACATAAGAAAGGACTAAAATATGTTCACCAACTAGATATAGGGGTTATCTTGACGAATTCCACGAGTTTTGGTGAATGTCTGTTTTCTACGGGGTGTCGGCTGAAAATACCCAAGGAAGGCCCACATGTCGGGTTTACATAGAGATAATCGGGAACCGGTGAAAATTCTATAATCTGGAAGGTTCGAGAAGGCTCGGACCAAACGGGAGCCCGAACGGGCTCGGTGGAGAGTCGGCCGACTCCCACCCTTGGTCGGCCGACTCATGACTCGGACCAATCGATCGCCTCGCGGATCCCCTGTTCCACCGCCTTTGAGGATGAATAATAATCGTCCGTTTAGGTCGGTTTGATCCGAGGCTGCGGTGCATCCTAGGGGGCTATATAAGCGGGGCCCCCGGCCCCGGGAGGAGGCATCCCTTAAACCCTAATTCATTATCTCCCGGTGGGATCGAGTTGTAGAGGCGTCCCTTGAATGGATGACTTCTCTTCTCTAGAGAATTAGAGCTAGACACTCCAATGTAGTAGATTAGATCTAGATGAGAGTTAGGGAGAGCGGAGCTACGCTCCGGTTCGAGAAGTCTTCGGAGATTTGGTATGTCTTTGTATCTACTCTTGTAAGACTTATGCTTCAATATATTTATCTTCTCTATCTACTTTATTCCTTTCATATGTATGCTTAGTATAGTTGTTACATTCTAGCATGGGATCTTCGCTCGTATTGAGTGCTCTAGTTATCATATGTAATTAGAGTAGTAATCGATAGTGTAGGCATGGTGTCTAGACTATAGGTTACCCGAGGTTGCGCCAATCCCACGGATAGTTGTGGTAGCCCCGAGAGGTGACAACGTCGGGCCTTTGTATTCCACCACGTTCGGGTCGGTGTCTCGTAGAGCTCTCGGCAGCCTTCTCCCAACTACTCTTTACCCCGGTCTTCTTCGAGAGTTGGAAAGGACTGCTGCTCCAAAGTGCTATTGTGTGATCGCTATATCTAACCATTCCCTGTTATCATAGAACCAAAGTAATAGAGAAGTATATAGGAACCTTGATCTCTCCCGTTGTCCTCTCACTCTAGCTAGCTACTCATTTATCATAGAATTCTCATGTGTGCTTTATTATATTACCTTACATATATATATATATATATATATATATATATATATATATATATATATATATATATATATATATATATATATATATATATATATATATATATATATATATATATATATATATATATATATATATATATATATATATATATATATATATATATATATATCATTTACCCTCGCTTTAGTCTAGTTGGTTTACTAAGTTAGTAGATACATGATGGTGAGTTATCCGATTCTTTAACCCTTGCTTCCCGTGGTAAAATATAAATAACGATACCTGGTTTACTCCCGGTAAAATGCTACAATGGTATGTTCTGTGCGCTTGCGGAATCCTTCTTATTTTAGTTGCACTTAACAAATACCAACAGCTCACCAACGCCGCCACTGCGTACGCCAACGAGGTCCGGGCAGTCATGGAACCGCGAGAGGGGAGCCCCGGCCCCCTCCTACGTGCCACCATGGACTTGGAGGTTGTATGGCCGGCGTCAGTAGACCGCGGGTTTGACAGAGCACCTGGCTCACGCCGCCGCAACACGGTCGGGAATATGCGCCGCTGGATCGAGGAGGAGAGCACGGGGAGGCCCTGGACGCCGTCCAGCGCTAGCCCAGACTCCGATGACTCGGACTCAGGGTGCTATGACCCAGCTCGCGAGTGTTTTCATCTCAACGACGACGTCCCGTCGGATGAGGAGACCAGAGATGGCGCCGCAGCGGCCGTCCCTACAGCCAACCGGGCAGACGTGACCCCAGCGGTCGGGACATCGGCAGCTGGAGCCCTGCAGGTGATTGAGCCGCGCGGACCACCACCACAAACCCAAGATAACCAGCGACCTGAAGACGATGCTCGAGCGGCACAATGGGCCCAGCTCAGAGAGATCGAGGCCAAGATGAATGAGGAACGCGCAAATCTGGAGCTGCTCAAGCGCGCGCTTGAGCAGAACCATCCGCCCCCTCCTCGAGCTCTGGGTGCTCGAGGAAAGGCACGAGGCGTCCTCAACCGCATCATTAATGATGGGCAGCCAGAAGTGCCGCCTGAGCCTACCCACTTCCCTCGAGCAAGTCAGAATGTACTTGCGGCGGCCATGCTGCTGCGAGACATGCCGGCGCCCTCGAATCCGCGCGCGTTGCGGATGCGAGATGAGATCCAGGGACTCCTTCAGGTCGCGGCCGTCCAGCAGGCCGAAAGCTCGGCCTCGAGACAGCGTGAGGCAGCCCCAGAACAACCACGGCACGAGCGGGAGGGTTCCGTCCACCAAGAGGCACCCCCTCGAGGTGGTGGAGCCTCCGCTCGAGAACGCATCCTCGACAACCGTGCACCTCAAGATGCGCGTCATGACATCAACAACAACCGACGACGCAAGGCAGCGGGTGCCGAGGACCGTGGCTACAAGGCCCATCGAGGGGGGCGCTACGACAGCGATGAGGACCGGCAGGCTCCCGAGCCGCCGGGCCCTCGAGTCTTCAGTCGAGCTATCCGCAACACGCCATTGCCAAACCCGTTTCGACCCCCCACGAGCGTGGTCAAGTACAATGGGGAGACCAAGCCAGAACTCTGGCTGGCCTGCCAGCTGGGAGGAGCTCGAGAGGATAAGGCGATCATACGCCGCCTCCTCTCGTTTCTCGACACCGCTCGACGGTGGCTCAAGGAGCTTCCCCCAATCGGATCTACGATTGGGCCGACCCGGTCCAGATTTTTGAGGGGAACTTCAAGGGCACCTACATCCGGCCGGCAACTCGTGGGATCTCCGTGAATCGCAAGCAAAATACCACGGAATCTCTTCGGGATTTCGCTCGACGTTTCTCCAAGCCGCGCACCGAGCCGCCGCACATCCCACCACGACGTCATCCCGGCGTTTGTCTCGTGCACCACGTGCAAAGAGCTCGTGCGAGAGCTCGGGCGCAACCGCCCAAAGACGGTCCAACGAGCTCATGGACGTCGTCGCCGACTACGCCGCCGGTGACGAGGCCGTGGGGCCTTCTTTGGCGGTGCCGGGAACAAGCCCGCACCGCCCCCGGGAGGCAGTGAGGGCTCGAGCAAGGCCCAGAAGAAGAATGGGAAGAAGAAAAAGGGCAACCAGCAGGGCAAGCGCGTGGGCGCGGAGGACGAGGTGGCCGCCGCCGAGTGCAAGAAGAATAGACCCCCTCCGGATGGGGGCGTCTTCGACAAAATGCTTAAGCAGCCGTGCCCCTACCACAAGGAGCCGGTCAAACATAACCTCGAGGACTGCCGTATGCTTCGAGGCTACTTCAAGAAATTTGGCCTTGACAAGGACGACGGCAAGAAGGATAAGGGTGGCGAGGATCAAGCCAACGACAACGACGACAACGGGTATCCGCCCATCACCGAGTGCTACATGATCTACGGCGGCCCAACCACCCAGATGACACGTCGAGAGCGGAAGGCCGAGCGCAGGGAGGTTTTCGCCCTGAAACCCGCCACGCCTCAATTCCTCGACTGGTCGGATGCTCCCATCATGTTCGACCGTGATGATCATCCAGAGCACGTCACCAATCCCGGCGCATACCCTCTCGTCGTCGACCCGATCATCCTCAACGCCCGCTTCACCAAAGTTCTCATGGATGGAGGCGGCGGCCTCAACATCATCTACATGGAGACCCTCACGCTCGGCCTCACAAGAGCTCACCTCCGCCCGAGCGCCGGGGCTTCCACGGAGTGGTCCCTGGCAAGAAAGCGCTCACGATCGGCCGCATTGACCTCCCCGTCGTCTTTGGGACACGCTCGAACTTCCGTCGAGAGGTCATAACTTTCGACGTGCCCAGTTTCGAGGGGACCTACCACGCCATCCTGGGCAGGCCGTGCTACACCCGGTTCATGGCGATCCCCAACTATGCCTACCTCAAGCTCAAGATGCCGGACCAAAAGGAGTCATCACCGTCAACTCCACGTACGAGCACGCCTACCACCGCGA
The DNA here is from genome assembly GCA_018135685.1 of Themeda triandra. Lineage (NCBI taxonomy): Eukaryota > Viridiplantae > Streptophyta > Magnoliopsida > Poales > Poaceae > Themeda > Themeda triandra. The sequence goes on along the minus strand of JAENPR010001678.1, from coordinate 100,965 downwards.
TGTGGAGTGCGTCGAGTACGGGAATCACCGACGAACGTGATGGGAGCATCCGAAGACTTAGCCATGATGCTCGATCGCATGGCGGCCGAGCCCTCTCGCTCCAACACCCAAGCGACAGCCGGCAACTTCGAGCCCGCCGAAGACACCAAGAAGATCCCGCTCGATCCAAGCTCCTCGGGGAGAAGACGCGGTCATCGGCGCCTCCTCGACAAAAGATAGGAAGCATAGGAGCGGTGCTCGTCGACTTTCTCTGCGCAAACGCCGACATGTTTGCGTGGAGTCCCTCGGACATGCCCGGCATACCGAGGATGTCGCCGAGCACGCCTTGGAGATCCGTCCGGTTCGAGACCCGTCAAGCAACGCCGCGCCGCTCGACGAGGAAAAGCGCACGATCATCCGCGAGGAGGTCGAGAAGCTCGAGAAAGCCGGATTCATCAAGGAGGTACATCATCCCGAGTGGTTAGCTAATCCTGTATTGGTAGAGAAAAAGAATGGAAAAATGAGGATGTGTGTAGATTACACTAGCTTAAATAAAGCATGCCCCAAAGTCCCATTTCCTTTACCTCGAATAGATCAAATCGTTGATTCCACTGCGGGTTGCGAAGTACTTTCCTTTCTCAACGCCTACTCTGGCTACCACCAAATCAAAATGAAGGAGTCCGACCAGCTCGCAACTTCATTCATCACCCCCATGGGCATGTATTGTTATGTCACAATGCCTTTCGGCCTTCGAAACGCCGGGGCAACATATTAGCGCTGCATGCTCCATGTCTTCGAGAAGCACATAGGAGAGACCATCGAGGCCTACGTCGATGACATCGTTGTCAAGACTCGAAAAGTAGAAAACCTTGTCGCGGACCTCAAGTTGATGTTTGGATGCCTCCGGGCTAAAAACATCAAGTTGAATCCCGAGAAGTGTGTCTTTGGTGTGCCTCGAGGCATGTTGTTAGGGTATATCGTCTCCCAGCGCGGCATCGAGGCCAATCCCGAGAAGGTCGCGGCCATCATGAGAATGGGGCCAATTCGAGACCTAAAAGGGGTGCAAAAGATCACTGGATGCTTAGCTGCACTCAGTCGGTTCATTGCGCGCCCGGGAGAAAAAGCCTTGCCTCTCGCACCGGCTCCTCGGAAATCCGAGCACTTTGCATGGACACCGGCGAGAGGAGGCCCTCTCAAAGCCGAAGAGCATGCTCACATCTCCTCCTATGCTCGTGCCGCCGGCGGCCGAGACGGCATGCTCGCCGAATCCCTCCTCCTCTATGTTGCCGCAACCACTCAGTGGTCGCACAACCATAGTAGTCGAGAGGCGGAAGAGGGGCATGCGCTCCCCGTCCAAATGGGCCGGTGTATTTCATCGCTGAGGTGCTCTCGTATGCCAAAACTCGGTACCCTCAAATCCGAAACCGCTCTACGCAATCGTCCTCACCCGTCGAAAACTCCAACACTACTTTCTTAGCCACCCGGAATCGTGGTGTCCTCATTCCCGCTCGGGAGATCATCCAAAACCGGGAAGTAGTGGGTCGAATCGCTAAGTGGTCGGTCGAGCTCATGGGTGAGACCATCACTTACGCCCCACGAAAGCTATCAAATCCCAAGTACTAGCCGACTTTGTGGCTGAATGGACCGATGTCCAACTTCCCCCAGTACAGATCCAGGCCGAGCTGTGGACCATGTATTTCGACGGGTCACTTATGAAGACAGGAGCAGGCGCGGGCCTGCTCTTCATCTCACCCCTCGGAGTACACATGCGTTACGTGGTGCGCATCCACTTTGCCGCCTCGAACAACATGGCAGAGTATGAGGCGCTCGTTACCGGGTTGCGCATACCATCGAGCTTGGGGTCCGACGCCTCGATGCTCGAGGCGACTCGCAGCTCGTTATCGATCAAGTGATGAAAGCCTCGAGCTGCCATGATGAAAAGATGAAGCGTACTGCAATGAGGTGCGCAAGTTGGAAGCCAGCTTCCATGGTCTCGAGCTCAACCACATTCCAAGGCGCTTCAACGAGGCTGCGGACGAACTGGCCAAAATCGCTTCATCTCGGGCGCCGCTACCCCCAGACGTCTTCTCGAAAGATCTTCACGAGCCATCCGTGAAGTGGGACTCGGGGGCTGGGGCGGGACCAGCCGTTGGGCCTGCTCCTACGACCGAACCCCCCTCGACGGGGGCCACAGTCATGGAGATCGACCAGGTTATGAGCCCACCAACTGACTGGCGTGCACCATTCCTCGAGTATCTCATTCGAGTGGAGCTGCCAGAGGAAAAAACAGAGGCGAGACGACTGGCACGACGGGCCAAGACGTACGTCATTTACGGGGAGGACAGAGAGCTCTACCGCCGTAGCCCGACCGGTATACTTCAACGGTGTATCTCAATCGAAGAGGGCGAAACCGCCGAGACATGCACTCGGGGCGTGTGGCCACCACACCGCGCCAAGAACCCTTGTCGGGAACGCATTCCGTCGAGGCTTCTACGGCCCACGCACCGCCGACGCCATCAAGCTTGTTCGAGCGTGTGAAGGATGCCAATTCTAGCCGTGCAAACGCATCTTCCAAAGACACGCACTCCGGATGATCCCCCTCACGTGGCCATTTGCGGTCCGGGGCTCGATCCGTCGGACCCCTCAAAAAGACAACGGGAGGCTACACCCACTTGCTCGTGGCCATCGATAAGTTCACCAAGTGGATCGAGGCCAAGCCCATCACTAACATCCGCTCGGAGCGAGCGGTCGAGTTCTTCACCGACATCGTCCATCGCTTTGGAGTCCCCAACGTCATCATTACTGACAATGGCACCCAGTTCACAGGCAAAAAGTTCTTGGACTTCTACGGTCGGTACCACATCCGTGTGAACTGGTCGGCAGTCGCCTACCCTCGAACTAATGGCCAAGTCGAGCGTGCCAACGGCATGATTTTGCAGGGGCTGAAGCCAAGAATTTTTGACCGCCTCAACAAGCACGGCAAGAAGTGGGTAGCTGAACTCCCATCTGTCCTATGGAGTCTACGAACGACCGAAAGTCGAGCCACTGGGTTCACCCCGTTCTTCCTGGTCTATGGGTCTGAGGCCATCCTCCCCACTGACCTCGAGTACGGGTCCCCTCGACTCAAGGCCTACAACGAGCAGACTAATAAGGAAAGGCTGGCTAATGCCATCGACCAAGCAGAAGAGGCTCGAGACACGGCGCTCCTACACTCTGCGCGCTACCAACAGAAGCTACGGCAATATCACGAGAAGAACGTGCACAAGAGGGATTTCAAAGTCGGCGATCTCGTGCTCTGTCGACGCCAAGATAACAAGAGGCGCCACAAGCTCACTCCTCCTTGGGAAGGCCCGTTCATCGTGGTCAAAGTGCTGAAGCCGGGAACGTACAAGCTAGCCAACGAAGACGGCTCAACCCTCACCAACGCGTGGAACATCGAATAGCTACGTCGCTTTTCCCCTAGGCCTCGATGCTTTGTACATTCTTCTCGTTCCAAATGTACCGCTATATGAATGAATAAAAACTCTGCAAACCAGTTTCCTGCTTTTTGTTCGTTCGTATGCAAGGTGGGCTCGACTTTGTTTTCACAAAGCCCCCCGGAGTCCTCGAAAAACGCTCCTAGTTTTTTCCAAAAAAAGACGCTCGATGCAACCTTTCTCCTCCTCGCCTCGAAATTTTTCATAAGCTAAGCATCAGCGTCACCTCGAGCTCTTCGAGTCGGGACGATCGAGCACAGGGCTTCCCACGCTTCCGAGCTACGGCACCCCAACTCATCTCCCCTCGAAGTGGTTCGAGCACAACGCTAGCACTTAGCTAAAGAAAAATAAAGGCAGGAAGCGAAAAGTAATATGGAGCACAAGGAAAAACTAGAGCAATAATAAACATCTAAGCATCACGATTTAAGGCCGCTTAGGCCATTCCACGACCAGAACATTTTGATTCTTACAAGGGCCCTGCTGCCCAAATTTCGGCTCACAGGCCAGGAAAGAGCTACTCAACATCAGGCGGGAGGACTTCTTGCAGCAGGCTGTCTCCAAGACGGGCGCCCGGCTCCTCAGCCTCGGCCTTAAGCTGCTCGATCCAGGGGTTGACCCCTCCTTCTTGCTCGCCCTCGGCGTAGGTGAAGCCGCTCGCAACGGCCTCCATCCCGGCCCGGGCGTCCTCCCTCGAGATGCTAAAACCCGAGTAGAAGACGGCCATCGTCCGGCGCGCAGCGAAGACGAGGGCTTCCTGGATACTACCCCGCAGAGAGGCGCCGAACTCACGGACCCGGCTAGCGTAGCTCTGGCCAGCATCCGGCCCCTCGACGTCCACCACCGGCGGGAAGCCCCAGTTGGCGCTAAGGGTGTCGATGGCGCCGGTGATGTGGACCTTGGCTGAGAGCACGCCGTCAGCCAGCGCATGGGCTGACTTTGCGTCCTCACGCGCTTCCACCAGGTCCGCCTCCAAACCTGAGAAAGAACGATGAAAATGAAATACTCGAGCAATGCGCAAAAAACGCGTAGGAAAAAAGGTTAGAGGGCTCGGACTACTCACGGGTGCAGCGGGTCGAGAGCCTTTGCTCGCGCTCGAGTGCCCGCGCGAGCTCGATCTCCTTCCTCTGGAGGGCGCGCTCGACGTCGCGCTTTTCCATCCGCAGCTCCTCGTAAGCCTTGCCGGCGCCCTGGATGACGAGGTCCTTGTCCGTCACCACCTGACGGAAGTTGACCATCTCCGTCTGGAGACCGCTCGCCCGTTCCTTCTCCGCTTCGAGCGCGCTGGCAAGGGCCTCCTTCTCGGCAGTTTCTCGGGTGACCGCCGCCTGCAGTTCCTTTGTATATGCCTCGACGTTGGCCTTGTCCTTCTGGAGCTGCTCCATATCCCAGCATTTGGCCTTATAGCCTTGCAACACCGTAGCTGCGTCCTTCTTGAGCTGCTCGAAGACCTCGTGCAGCTGCGTGTACTTCTGACGAGCGGCCTCCGCCTCCTGCGCGGCTTGGGTAAGCTTCTCGCCCGCCTCCCGCTGCGCCACCTCGGCCCCCTGCGCCACTCGAGCAAGCTCATCTTGAGCCTTCTTGGCGTCCTCCTTGGCGGCGTCCAGGGCGGCATTGCCCTCTCGAAGGAGCCGAGCAAAGCGGTGCCGCTCGCCCTCAGCCTCCTGCCCCATCCGCACGTACCGCCGGATCTCGTGCTCGCTCTCTTGTGTGGCACGGACATGCACGGATTTGGCATAAGAGCGACTCTGTGTCGTCTGAACCTCGAAAGGGAAATATTAGAACATAAAACGCGATAGACCAAAAGGGCAAAGCAACCGAACTCAAGGGCACTCACAGAGAGAAGCCGGGCATGTCCTCCAAAACGAGCGACAAAGCGGTCTTCAAGGCGCTTTCGAGCCATTGCCGGCGCTCCTCGGCCTCCACGTGCGCCCTCAAGCTCCTTCGATCGTTCATCACGATCGGGGAGCCTCGTGGTCAAGGGGGCGGAGAGCACCGGCGCGGCGGCCTCTCCCAAAGAGGGAACTCCTCCCGCATCTCCTTGTCGACGGAGGAGTGGAGTCTCCTCACCGCCTCCAGGTCGACATCCGCCTTCACCACCCGCTCGGCCAGGGTAGGTGGGCGTTGCGGCTGACTCCAGGAGGAGGACGCCTCTTGGGCAAGCGCCCGCGCCTCAATCCGCCTCCGCTCCTCGATAGAGACATCAGTGGGCTCGGTGGGACCAAGGCCGACCGACCGCATGTGGCTGTCGATGATGGCAGCCGCCGTCAGCTTCCTTTGGGCCTCCTCCCACTGGTCGGCGTCGGTCATGACCTCGAACCTCACCTCGCCCGTCTCCGAGTCTGGCACGAGGTGGGGCACCTGGTCCCCCAACAAACCCGCAGAGGCCGTGGCGGCGCCGGTACGGCACTGATGGAGCTCTCGCTCGACGCCTTGGCGCTCATCGCCACCCATGACGGAGGGCCGTCGCACCACCGGCTCCGCCTCGCTCGCTCCACCGCACCGCCGCGCTCCGCTTGCAGCTGATGCTCTTCGCCGCCTGCGGCGGCAGGCTGCACCACCGGCCCCGCCTGCTGCACCACCGGCTCCTCCGCCTTCTCCTCATCTTGCGTGGCGGCGGGGTGCTCCTCGAACGCCCCCTCTCGAGCGGCAGTTTGGGCCTCCCCGTCCTCGACCCTTTGCCCAGCCAGAGGAGTCGACCTCCATATCCCGAGGAGGGGCCGGGGCTCGGCTCGGGCGAGGCTCGGCGCCGTTCCGCCTCCCCGCATCTCCACATCCCCCACCGGCCGATCGGTGGCTGCCGGCGTTTCCTCCTCCTCCTTCTCCCTGCGCTCCTCCTCGAGCTGGCGCAGGCCGATTGGCCAGGAGGACTTGGCGCCCAAGCTCGGACTCTCGTCTTCGAGCACGATGGGCTGCTGCTCCGATCCAGCCCCCGTCGCCGGAATAGAGGCCGCCGGCTCTGGCGCCATCGCCCCTTTGTCGCCCGCTGCCGCGTCGACCAGCGCGCCTAACGACGATGGGGTCTCGAGCGGGAGGGCGGTCGAGGCCGTGGTGGTGGTGGCGTCCTTCTCCCCCGTAGCCTTGGTCACGGCCCCGCACTCGCACGGATGCGGCCGCCATCGCCTTGCCACGCCTAAGTGCATCCTTGGCCCGCTCTAACCAAACCGGAGTAGAAGGGGGAAGGATCACTCCACCCGGCATTGACGGGGTGCCACTCGACCCTCCCGTGGGTCTTCGCCTTTTAGTAGGCGGCATAGGGGGAGGGATGGTAACGTCGGCAGGGAGCGCTTGGTCCCGAAAGAGAGAGAAAACAAAGATCACTATGACGAGACGTTCACACATAAGCGAAAAAGACAACAGGAGGCGGGTCGATTGAAAAGCTTACCCCGCGGTCGAGGTGGCGCTGCTCGAGCCACCCGGCTTGCTCAAAGCGCTCGGGGGCTTCCGAGCCTCGCCGCCCCCTCGAGTCGCTCGAGGACTTGGGGGCCACGAGCCCGCCGCTTGCGCCGCTCGGGGGCTTCGAGACCTTGGCGGCCGCCCCCGTTCCGGCCGACTCCTTGGCCGGGTCGGGCACGGCGTCCCTTACGGCATCCTGGGTCCTGCGGGTCGAGGTCCGCTCGGCCCGGCGGTCACTGGAAGGAGCCCGGCGTTGCTCGCCGGGCTGCGCAAAAGTTGAAGTGCGCACATTTGCAGCTTCATGCTGCCGGGTGCGCGCGCCCGTTGAAGAAGAATGGTGGCGGGAGGAAGAGTCCCGCCGCGTCGGAGATAGCGCCCCCTGCCATGGCTAGAGCGGTGGGGCGACTCCTCCCGCCGCCCTGCTTGAGCCGGTGACGGCGAGCGAGCGCGGTAGCTGGAGCGTTGAGACGCCCCCCCCACTGCCTTGCCTGGGCCGGCGACGGCGTTCGAGCGCCGCGGCTCGACGACTCCTCCTGCTGACCTGCCTGAACCAGCGACGAGTCGTCGCGCAGAAGGCCTGGCGCCAAAGTTAGCTCCTGCACGCGAGAGCGAGGAGGCATCAGGGCTCGAGTGACGGTGGCGCCATCGCTGTCGGTCGCCTCGTCGTCTTCCCCGTCATCATCGCCCTCGTCCTCGTCGGTTGACTCGAGACTAGAGCTCCAGTCGGTCGGGTCTGCCGCCAGACGCACTTCACGCGCCCGGCGGCGCCTAGCCTTATGCTTCTGAGTCTCCTCTAAGTCACGAGCTTTCTTCGCTCTCTTCCCTTTTCGAGAGCACGGCGGCGTGTTCTCGTTCGCCCTCAGCGTCTTACCTCGCGGACGGGCGCGTCCTCCTTCACCGGGGCCTCGACTCCGCGTGGTCGTTGATATTCGAAAAAAAAAAAGAGAGAGAACAGCCTCGATAAGGATCGCTCGAGTAAAAGAAACGACGAAAGAGGATCTCAAAAAAACTCACAAAGCCCAGCAGGTTGAAGGCCGGACGCATGCGGAAGAGGCCGACTTGGTTCTCGCCGAAGTTCCTCCCGCCGTCAATCGCGTCGCGCACCCGAGCCACAGTTGTGGCGACCGGGAGGGGCGCGTCCGACATCCTGCTGGCCGCGAGTGCCGCAGGATCGGCGTCCTCCGTTATCTGGTCGAGCCGTAGCGGGCGCTCGGCGAGCGGGAGCACCCGGCGGCTGTGGAACTCGGCGACGACGTGCGCGATGTTGAAGAAGAGGTTACCGGACCTCCGGTTGCGGAGGCTCAAAATAGCGTTGAGCAGGGGGTCCATGCGGGGCTGGCGCATCTGCGGCTGGCCGTGCATCCAGTTGAAACCGGGCGCGGTTAGCACGGCGCCGGTGTACTCCGGGAAGAGGCCCTCCTCGTTGCGGAGGTAGAACCACTCCTGGTCCCAGCCGGCGTTGTTCGACGCCCATGCGCCGGATAGCCAGCACTCCTTCCTCTTCAGCCCAATCGAGCAGGAACCCGCTCGAACGTAGCGGCGGACCTTCGGTTTCTTCTTCTTCTCCTCTTCTTCCTCATTCTCCTCTTCATCCTCCTCGTCACCCTCATCACCGTCGTCGTCGGCGGCCTCCTTGCCTTTCACCGCCTTGGTGAAGAGCGTCGCCTTAAAGATGTGGGTGAACAGGTCCCACTGCGGCGCCATTCCCAGATACCCCTCACACACGGCGGCGTAAGCAGCCGCGTGCGAAATGGAGTTGGGGTTGAAGTGCTGGAGCTCAACCCCGAAATGGTGGGGGAGCGCCCGCATGAAGCGGCTCGGCCGCGCACCAAGTCCCTGCCGGTGGAACCTGATAAAACTCAGGATGTAGCCCGGCGGGGGATTGGGCTCGAAGTGGTCGTCGTCCGGCACCCGCCACTCCGGTGTCCCCTCCGCCGGATTGGGCGGAAGCAATCCGCCATTGACCAGCTGATCGCATCGCCTCGGTCACCGTGGACCGAGGCCACGGAAGCGCCTCCTCCATCACCACCGGCGTGGGAGGCTTGGCGGCCTCCTTGCCTTTGCCCTTGCCTTTCCACCAGCACCCTGACCAGAGCCCTGACCCGTCTTCCTGACTGACCTCCTCATGTCGGTGACGGGAGTGGGACGGTGGAGCAACGATGGCGGCGGAGCACGAGGAATGGTGGCGCGGGGAACGGTGGCGCAGAAAGCAGGCACGGTCGTGGGCTAGAGCGGCGCTGGCGGTCGTGGGCGGCGGCGGCGGCGGTTGCGGACGATGGCAGCGGCGGATTGGATCTAAAGCAGGGCGCAACTGGCGTCGTAAGCGGCAAGAAGGGCGAGAATGCGAGGAAGAAGAACCGGGAGCCCACTCTTCCAAATTTATAGAGCTCAAGCCGATCCGCGTGAATCGCATCTGACGGCCCAGATTGCTCCATCCAACGACCGCGCGCCCCGGCGGACTCGGCTAAAAAACGGTAACCGCATTTATTGCCCTGACAAACCGCCACTCACCTCCACTTACAGGGCGCACGCGTCGCGAGACGGAGCGGAACCGTCGCCAAGCCATGATCATCATGATGCGCCGGTTTCCACCTAAAAAGGCGCGCCGCTTGCAACGGACGGATGCGCCTCGAACAGGCGGGATGACGGGACGTCTTGACAGAAGAAACCAGCCCCGGCCTTACACGGTAAGAAACCAGGGACCCCGGTCCCACAAGTAAGTCTCGAGGGAGCGGAGGCCGACCCACGACGGGTTCGAACAGCCGCCCTCGAGCACCCGAGTTAGGGGCGCCTATGGGAAGGAACCCTCGAAAGGTTCCGCTCGAGAACGAACCCTCGAACCCAGATGGCGTGTCCAAGGCGAGGCACTAGGTATCCAAGAGATCCCGTCGACGGGAGGTGTTGACGGTCGTTAAGTATCAATTTTATACCGTCAACGCAGCAAGAGAAATGACTAATATGAGTTCACCTGTTAGATATAGGGGCTACACTGACAGAATTCCACGAGTTTTGGTGATTGTCTATTTCTGCAGGGGGTTATCAGAAATAGAACCAAAGGAGGCCCACATGTCATGATTACATAGAGATAAAGACCGAACGGGTAAAATTGTATACTCTAGAAGACTCTGTAAGGCGACCCCCGAAGGCCGGGCCCCACCGGGCAGCCGCCGCCGGCCGACCCAGTGGGGAGTCGGCCGACTCCCCACCTCGACCAATGGCGTCGAGTCTCGCGGATCCCGCCTCCACCGCCTTTGAGGATGAATAATTATCGTCCATTTAGGTCGGTTTGATCCGAGGGCCGTGGTTCATCCTAGGGGGCTATATATTCAGAGCCCCTGGCCCCTGGGTGAAACCCTAGAATTCATTCTCTCTTCATTCATTTTAGAGGATTCAGAGAAGCCAGAGCCACCATCTCAATTAGAGCTCCATAGTTTAGTAGCATAGCTACATAGGAATAGATCTAGAGGGAATCAAGCCTAGCTTGGAGTCCGGATCTGTCGGAGTTCTTGGTAATTCCCCTCTACATTCTTGTAATATTCATCATTGTTCGTGATACTATGAGTAGTACTTTATTCTATTCTATTATATCGACTTGACTTTGCTCTATTTGATTATGTTCTCAATTATATCGTTCTTAGTTTACTTTGATTATATGTTTAGCATAGTTGGACTAGAATTATGTTTATGCATAGGATCGTATAGCGCTTGCTCATTAGGCCAATGGGTGAGTGATAGATATTGTGTAGGCATGGTGCCTATACCGTATTTATCCGCGATTGCACCCTATATTCCGGATCGTGAGGTAGATCGCGGGAGTGACAGCCCCGTTGAGTCCTTTGTAGCCCTTCTCCCGAGTATAGGTCTAGCAGAACAAACCTATTACATTGAAGTCATCGCTATGTCTCTTGTCTTCTCCGGTAATATCACTATGCATAGATGTAACCTTTTCCCGCCATGATTGCTAGATGTTCTTGCACTAATCATTGTATGCTTTGACTTTATAGTTAGAATAACATAGGATTACACCCTAGATCGTCCTAGTCCATGCTAGTGTTATAAGCTTAGAGTGCTAAGTTGAGATGGCTTATTACTATTATTTTATGTGGCTAAATGCTCTCATTTATCTTATGTCATTTATCATTCATTCCTATATTTTATGTGACACTTACCCCGTATGAGATGATCGATACGTACAAGGTTAAGCTCTCCATTATAGCATGTGCATTGCTCATCACTCATTATCCAAGGCATTCCCTTCCCAAAGGGTAAAATTATAAATAACGATACCCGGATTACTCCCGGTTAAAATGCTACGATGATATATTCTGTGCGCTTGCGGAACCCTCTTTATTTCAAATTTGCACTTAATAGACATCAACAAGCATTTTTGGCGCCGTTGCCGGGAAGGTTGAAAGCCAATGGATAATGAGCAAGATTGCACTACATAATGAGATTGAGCACTGTCACCATTCTCTACACATACAGCCTTACCCTTGTCTTTCGTCTATTTTATATCTTATGCGGGGTAATGTATGAAAAAGACAATTCTTCCCGATAATTATATTGACGATCCGAAGCTTTATTCGGAAAGCCGAAGCGAAGTTGAAGAAGACCAATCAATCATCATCATCATCAACTCAACTTGAAGTTTGTCGAAGCGTAAAGTCAACCTTTCGTGCGAGACTTGACACCAGCGTTTGAAGCCATGGCGAACAAGTCACTCCGCGAGTTCTCGCCTCCAACTACGGACAACATTCGTACGGTCCAGTGCGGACATCGAAGGAGCTTTTGAGCTCAAGCCTACGCTAATCAACATGGTGCAAGCAAGCCGCTTCTGTGGGAAGGCCCATGAAGATGCTAGTGCTCATCTCCAACACTTTCTCGGAGATTTGTAGCACATTCACTATCAAGGATGTCCCCGAGATGCTATACTACTTCGCCTCTTCTCATTCTCACTCTTGGGGAGAGCGAAGCAAAGGGTTCTACGCCAATAAGGAAAAGAATGCTACGTGGGCACTATGTTCCACCAATTTCTTGGCGAAGTTCTTCCCCATGGGCAAGACAAATGCTCTTCGTGGGAAGATATCAAGCTTTCAAAGAACACCATGATGAGACCGTCCCGTGCTTGGGAGCGCTTTCAAGATTACATCCTCGAGTGTCCTCATCATGGCATGGAGAATTGGCGCTATGCGTACATTCTACCATGGGCTTAGCAACAAGACACGTGAGACGATGGATGCCGCCGCTGGAGGTGCATTCTTATCACTCACTATTCCTCAAGCCACGCTCTTGTGGAGAAGATGGCATCCAACCAAGGTCGGAGTGAAGAAAGAACTCGACCCACAAGAGAGGTGGAGGAATGCACCAGCCGAAAGAGGTAGACATGCCGTCTCGCCAAAATGGATCTCGTTAATGAAGAGGCTCGATGAGAGAGCCCCGAGAAGAAAGAAGTCATGCATATACATGATGCTCGCATGACATGTGAAGAGTGTGGAGAGACCGGGCACACAGTGCTAACCGCCCGTAGCAAGGAGGATGTGAACTACCTCAATAACAACAACAACAACAATTACTACCGTCCCGCGCAGAGAATCAAGGTTGGAATCAGCAGCAGAGGCCTAACTACTCGTGCAATTATTCAGCAACTATCAAGGTAACAACTCTTCCTACAATAATTACAACCAAATTCGCCTTTGAGAGAGTTAGTGCCGAATCAAGGCAAGATGATGGACAATCTGTCCAAAAAGCTAACATCAAATGACAAGGTCCTAGAGACACTCAAGAACAGAATGGATGGCTTTTCCAATGCCATCAAGAGTCACTTCGGCTTCAACAAGATACTTGAGTCGCAGTACAACAAATTGTTAACCTTGCTCCCTCCACCGGTCAAGGTAAACCGGCAGACAACCCGAAGAGCTCGAAACCGCAAATCTTGTTGATATATTCAATGTAGAAGATAGCCGGAGTGATCCATCGAAAGGGTCATGGATTGACTCAACTCGCCAATCAAGAAGGGCGATCTAGGGAGACCAGTCATTCCGATCTCCATTGGAAGTACTAACTTTAATGAGGCAATCTCGTGACTTCGGTGCAAGCATCAACATCATGCCAAGAGTGATATACGAGAAGCTATTCGATGCCCCTTAACATACACAACTATGTGCTTACAAACTTGCGGATCGGGCCACTCCGTGTTCCTTTGGGAGTACTAGAAGATATATGTGTACGAGTAGGCAACTCGTATGTTCCAAACAGACTTCGTGGTAGTGGATACAGTAAGTGATGAAAGGTCCCCTATCATTCTGGGACGACCATTCTTGAACACCGCCGGAGCCATCATGTATGCCAACACCGCCAAGATCATCTTCAACATCAAGGGCATGAGAGAAACCTTCTTCTTCAAGAACAAGAGTGCCGCAGCTTCTCAAGACACCCTCATCAACAGAATGTGAGAAGAAGAAGAATCCAGCTAAGAAGAGCAAGAACAAGAATAAGAAGACCAAGAAGACGGAGACAAGGAGGATGGTCACCGCAGTCCACAAGGAGCATGACCACTTACTCAGTCCCCACGTCTCGATCAAGAAGGATGACCCGTGTGTCCCAACCATTCAATGCTCCATCAACAAGCTCTTTCAATAAAGCTGCGTGACACCGGATCGGGCGTCAACATCATGGCCAAGGTAACCTATGAGTATCTATATGGCACTATGCCTTTGGAGCCCACCTATGCACAAACTACAAATGGCGATCGTACATTCCGCTCGTCGAAGGAGAAGTGAAGGATGTCTTCATCCAGATAGATGACCATTATGTCCCTACTGCACTTCCTAGTCATTGACATGGGAGATGACTACGATCCTCCAATCATCCTAGGAAGACCATTCCCGAACACCACCGAGCTATCGTCTATATTGGGACAGAGAGATCCATTTCCACTTTCCCACCGAGAAGGTACGCCGCTACTTCAATAATAATTATATAATCACTGAGGAGCCCAAGAAGAACAGAGCAAGGAGAAGGCAGCGTACCCGTCACCAGAACAAGAAGAACATCACTATAGATGGATGGGCTGACTATGAGGGAGAAGTATCTAGATATGAAGATCGATACCCAGAAGAGAAGAACATTGTAGAAGAACCCGAAGAGGTGCTACCAGAAGAAAACCAAGTGCCCCAAGAAGCTTCCTCCTCAAGGTCATCCTCTCCAACAAAGAAGGTGTGGAAAGTAAAAGCAAAATCAGAATCAATTCCTACACACGAGGCGACATCATCCGAGGCGCCAGCCAATGCGCCCCTTGAAAAATGAGCGAACATGACAAGTCCTGTTCGGAGGACTTAAAACCACCGAACGCCGCGCCAAGAGGTAACTTGGTATTTATCAGCATTACTTTTCAGCATTATATTTTTACCTTAGCATATTTATTTCCCTACTTGCATCTTAGTTGCATCTTTACTCTTTTATCTCCGCATTTTGAAAAGAAAATAAAGATGTTGTGCATTTGCATCCAAAATCGTTAAGCCCCATGTGGATAATCATTCACCGTGGTGGCACAAAAATAATTTCTCAAAGATATTTATCTTTCCCCGTCTCGCATTCTTTAAATAATAAAAAGATAAAAATATTTCTTGTGATCCCGTTAGAACAAGTCTAAGTTAAGAAAGTTCTAGACAACCAAGGCCTAGAGGTTTTTATCACTAACGCTTAATTAGTTCCACAAGCTTTGTTGTCTATTTGAGCTTCACAAAACATTAAGGATCAAGAAGAGCTAACAAGCGAAGGACATCCAGCCCCCGTCGAGTGCCGCCGCGACAATTGAATGCCGTCTCCAACAAAGAACTATCTACAACACTCCCGGAGGACTAGAACATCTTCGATGCCTGCACGAACATCGCAGACTATGTCAACATCCAGCCTTGGGGAGAGCATCCCCCGTGTACCAAGCTAAGTGTCTCCAACTTATCTAATTATGCTTTATTAAAGTATGCTTTGTTAAAACAACTAAAAAAGATGCTTAACCATAGAAACCCGTAAAGATTTCCTTATTTATCTTTTCTACTTTTGGAGAGCTCTTGCAATCTGTCTTTAAAAGTGATCCGTAGAATAAACTCTACATGGAGATGATGAATAGTTGCTCGCCGTAATTCCTTTCAAG
Source organism: Themeda triandra (assembly GCA_018135685.1). NCBI lineage: Eukaryota > Viridiplantae > Streptophyta > Magnoliopsida > Poales > Poaceae > Themeda > Themeda triandra. The sequence goes on along the minus strand of JAENPR010001678.1, from coordinate 85,965 downwards.
TACCTAGTTTTCAACCTTGCACTCTCCCGAGTTTTGGACACAACTGTTTAGATTTGAGATTTGCTCAACCCGAAACTTGTGGGTAGCAAACACTTGATCTAAGTCTAGGTGGTTGACGGGTATGATATGGGAAGGTTTTGAGCTGCTATCCATCTTGTTCCTAGAGATACTAGAGTTCGAGAATTTATCTTTGAAAATATTAAATTCCCGCATGATGAGTTCCTTTATGATGAGAGTTTAAATTCCTACCACAAACCATATATTCATGCTTACTAGATTAGGAAAACCCATCTGTTTATATATATCATATTGTAGGTTTGAGTGTAGACTTTATAGGCATTGAGTGTGGTTATGTTGTGGACCCATAAGGAATTAGTCACGCAGTTAAAGTCAATACTATGTGCTCTCCATCCATTGATCTATGCTACTTCTGTCCTCAGAAGCATGCACCCATTTTATAAATGTTACATTCGTTCTGTGCTACCTCTGTCCCTAGAAGTACCACCTACATATAGATCCACATCCACCATATATTGTGCTATCTCTACCCTGGAGATACGCACCTATGCTGCTCCAATCTTGGGAGTACGCATTCCCCATACACCGTGCTATCTCTACCCTGGAGATACGCACCTATGCTGCTCCTACCCTGGGAGTACGCATCCATCCATCCATCCACATATACATACGCCATTCATTTCACTTCATCCAGAAAAGGTTTTACTCCTATCCTAGGAGTGAACATCTAGAAATAATCATTGCCGTTTCATTTGCCTACATAAAAGCTCCAGTCATTATCATTTCAAGTTATACGCTCCCTGTGCTAAAGTTTCGTTTTCAGAGGATTGGTGACTCTAAAAAAAAAAGAGAGAAAAGAAGAAAGAAAGAAAAAGAAAGAGTAGCCAAGTCCTTCCATTCAAGAAGTTTCAAGGTTTTCGAATAAAGGGAGTCATGTTATCCCCAAAGGAGCGAGTGTAGAAGTAGATGTTCACCAGTTGAGTACCCCTCATAATCATTTTCTTATCACCATCATACTATCATCATCCTATTATCATCTTATCATCCATTCCACTTCCTCATTCACATGCACATATGACTTTATTATTATTTTAGTTCCTATTGGATCCATGTCTTAACTATGCAATATATGCAAGTGAGTTTGAGTGTCTCCCCACCTATGAGATCCACATAAGCCTATTAGAAAGTAGGGTGAGAGAGAGAAGGCACTTTCCACTATGCCTTAGTTCCACAAATACCACATATTCTGAGAAAAGAGAGAAGGCATACACTACTCATGCCTTAGAAAGGATCCGAAATACCACAAATGAGAGACTTGAAAGGTTCATACAAGGAACTCGAGTTTTATTTCAAACCTTGCAAAAACTCCGGATAATAGTTGATCAAAGAGCGAGAAACATGGCGCTTGACTTGACCGTTCTATCTTTCAACTACTCAAGACCCAAGTGACGGTTACAAGCCCCATGGTGAAAGGTAATATGAGTGAGTTTTGAGTCGAATAGTTCACTCTAATCCGGAGGAGAGTTCTTGTTTGAACGCATGTGTACTTGTGAGGAGTGAAAGTATTGCGCAACTCCTGATCCATCACTGAGTCTATCTTTGCTCAGGGACGAGCAAAAGGTAAGCTTGGGGGAGTTTGTTGACGGTCGTTAAGTATCAATTTTATACCGTCAACGCAGCAAGAGAAAGGACTAATATGAGTTCACCTGTTAGATATAGGGGCTACACTGACAGAATTCCACGAGTTTTGGTGATTGTCTATTTCTGCAGGGGGTTATCAGAAATAGAACCAAAGGAGGCCCACATGTCATGATTACATAGAGATAAAGACCGAACGGGTAAAATTGTATACTCTAGAAGACTCCAGAAGGCGACCCCTGAAGGCTGGGCCCCACCTGGCAGGCTGGCCAGTCGGCCGACCCAGGGGGGGAGTCGGCCGACTCCCCACCTCGACCAATGGCGTCGAGTCTCGCGGATCCTGCCTCCACCGCCTTTGAGGATGAATAATTATCGTCCATTTAGGTCGGTTTGATCCGAGGGTCGTGGTTCATCCTAGGGGCTATATATTCAGAGCCCCTGGCCCCTGGGTGAAACCCTAGAATTCATTCTCTCTTCATTCATTTGAGAGGATTCAGAGAAGCCAGAGCCACCATCTCAATTAGAGCTCCATAGTTTAGTAGCATAGCGACATAGGAATAGATCTAGAGGGAATCAAGCCTAGCTTGGAGTCCGGATCTGTCGGAGTTCTTGGTAATTCCCCTCTACATTCTTGTAATATTCATCATTGTTCGTGATACTATGAGTAGTACTTTATTCTATTCTATTATATCGACTTGACTTTGCTCTATTTGATTATGTTCTCAATTATATCGTTCTTAGTTTACTTTGATTATATGTTTAGCATAGTTGGACTAGAATTATGTTTATGCATAGGATCGTATAGCGCTTGCTCATTAGGCCAATGGGTGAGTGATAGATATTGTGTAGGCATGGTGCCTATACCGTATTTATCTCGCGATTGCACCCTATATTCCGGATCGTGAGGTAGATCGCGGGAGTGACAGCCCCGTTGAGTCCTTTGTAGCCCTTCTCCCGAGTATAGGTCTAGCGTAACAAACCTATTACATTGAAGTCATCGCTATGTCTCTTGTCTTCTCTCGGTAATATCACTATGCATAGATGTAACCTTTTCCCGCCATGATTGCTAGATGTTCTTGCACTAATCATTGTATGCTTTGACTTTATAGTTAGAATAACATAGGATTACACCCTAGATCGTCCTAGTCCATGCTTGTGTTATAAGCTTAGAGTGCTAAGTTGAGATGGCTTATTACTATTATTTTATGTGGCTAAATGCTCTCATTTATCTTATGTCATTTATCATTCATTCCTATATTTTATGTGACACTTACCCCGTATGAGATGATCGATACGTACAAGGTTAAGCTCTCCATTATAGCATGTGCATTGCTCATCACTCATTATCCAAGGCATTCCCTTCCCAAAGGGTAAAATTATAAATAACGATACCTGGATTACTCCCTGGTTAAAATGCTACGATGATATATTCTCAGGCGCTATGAACCCTCTTTATTTCAGTTGCACTTAATAGACATCAACAAGCATTTTTGGCGCCGTTGCCGGGGAAGGTTGAAAGCCAATGGATAATGAGCAGCATTGCACTACATAATGAGATTGAGCACTCGTCACCATTCTCTACTCATACAGCCTTACCCTTGTCTTTCGTCTATTTTATATCTTATGCGGGGTAATGTATGAAAAAGACAATTCTTCCCGATAATTATATTGACGATCCGAAGCTTTATTCAGAAAGCCGTATGTGTTGAAGAAGACCAATCAATCATCATCATCATCAACTCAACTTGGAAGTTTGTCGAAGCGTAAAGTCAACCTTTCGTGCGAGACTTGACACCAGCGTTTGAAGCCATGGCGAACAAGTCACTCCGCGAGTTCTCGCCTCCAACTACGGACAACATTCGTACGGACCACGGACATCGAAGGAGCTTTTGAGCTCAAGCTGCGCTAATCAACATGGTGCAAGCAAGCCGGCTTCGTGGGAAGGCCCATGAAGATGCTAGTGCTCATCTCCAACACTTTCTCGGAGATTTGTAGCACATTCACTATCAAGGATGTCCCCGAGATGCTATACTACTTCGCCTCTTCCCATTCTCACTCTTGGGAGAGCGAAGCGGGTTCTACGCCAATAAGGAAAAGAATGCTACGTGGGCACTATGTTCCACCAATTTCTTGGCGAAGTTCTTCCCCATGGGCAAGACAAATGCTCTTCGTGGGAAGATATCAAGCTTTCAAAGAACACCATGATGAGACTGTCCCGGGAAGCTTGGGAGCGCTTTCAAGATTACATCCTCGAGTGTCCTCATCATGGCATGGAGAATTGGTCGCTTATGCGTACATTCTACCATGGGCTTAGCAACAACACACGTGAGACGATGGATGCCGCTGCTGGAGGTGCATTCTTATCACTCACTATTCCTCAAGCCACAAACTCTTGTGGAGAAGATGGCATCCAACCAAGGTTGGAGTGAAGAAAGAACTCGACCCGCAAGAGAGGTGGAGGAATGCACCAACTGAAAGAGGTAGACATGCCGTCGCCAAAATGGATCTGCTAATGAAGAGGCTCGATGAGAGAGCCCCGAGAAGAAAGAAGTCATGCATATACATGATGCTCGCATGACATGTGAAGAGTGTGGAGAGACCGGGCACACAGTGCTAACCGCCCGTAGCCGAAGGAGGATGTGAACTACCTCAATAACAACAACAACAACAATTACTACCGTCCTCGCCAGAATCAAGGTTGGAATCGCCAGCAGAGGCCTAACTACTCGTGCAATTATTCGTGCAACTATCAAGGTAACAACTCTTCCTACAATAATTACAACCAGCCCGCCTTTGAGAGAGTTAGTGCTTGAATCAAGGCAAGATGATGGACAATCTGTCCAAAAAGCCGACATCAAATGACAAGGTCCTAGAGACACTCAACGAATGGATGGCTTTTCCAATGCCATCAAGAGTTAGCTCGGCTTCAACAAGATACTTGTGTCGCAGTACAACTGCTTGTTAACCTTGCTCCCTCCACCGGTCAAGGTAAACCGGCGGGACAACCCGAAGAGCTCGAAACCGCAAGTCTTGTTGATATATTCAATGTAGAAGATAGCCGGAGTGATCCATCGAAAGGGTCATGGATTGACTCAACTCTGCCAATCAAGAAGGGCGATCCAGGGAGACCAGTCATTCCGATCTCCATTGGAAGTACTAACTTTAATGAGGCAATCTGTGACTTCGGTGCAAGCATCAACATCATGCCAAGAGTGATATACGAGAAGCTATTCAGATGCCCCTTAACATACACAACTATGTGCTTACAAACTTTGCGATCGATCCACTCCGTGTTCCTTTGGGAGTACTAGAAGATATATGTGTACGAGTAGGCAACTCGTATGTTCCAAACAGACTTCGTGGTAGTGGATACAGCGGTGATGAAAGGTCCCCTATCATTCGGGACGACCATTCTTGAACACCGCTGGAGCCATCATGTATGCCAACACCGCCAAGATCATCTTCAACATCAAGGGCAAGAGAGAAACCTTCTTCTTCAAGAACAGAGTCCGCAGCTTCTCGACACCCTCATCAACGAACGGTGAGAAGAAGAAGAATCCACTAAGAAGAGCAAGAACAAGAATAAGAAGACCAAGAAGACGGAGACAGTGAGGATGGTCACCGCAGTCCACAAGGAGCATGACCACTTACTCAGTCCCCACGTCGATCAAGAAGGATGACCCAGGTGTCCCAACCATTCAATGCTCCATCAACGAAGCTCTTTCAATAAAGCATGCATGTTCGTGACACCGGATCGGGCGTCAACATCATGGCCAAGGTAACCTATGAGTATCTATATGGCACTATGCCTTTGGAGCCCACCTATGCACAGCTACAAATGGCAGATCAGACATTCCGCTTCGTCGAAGGAGAAGTGAAGGATGTTGTCGGATACCTAGATTAGGGGGTCCTAAATTGGGTGAATTAGAGATGAGCAAATCGGCCTCATCCCTCTCTAATAATCCCAAAAGCTAATTGACCAGAGAAACCCCTAATCCCCCTCGAGCTAGGCCGGCCCACGATCAGGCCCACAAAGCCGCAAAGCCCGCCAACTCGAGCAGCAGCCACTCGCCCGCTCGAAAAAACATTGCGGAAACCGCTCGAGCGAGTGCCCGCTCGAGACGGTAACTGCTCGAGCGAGCGACCACTCGAGACAGAGACGGAGACCGCTCGAGCGAGCGCCCGCTCGAGTCCGCCCGCAATAATTGCCTATCCAAGGCACACACATGGCTACAGTGCGTGAAATAGTGAGAAGTACGCCTGCTCCGCCTAACCCCATGGCTACAGTGCGTGAAATAGTGAGAAGTACGCCGGTCACTTCTCCTATTCCACCGCCCATACCCGGGATTCGAGCATGACAGGCATCACTATTACACCACGCTGAACACTATGCCGAGTACGACACCCCCTTGGAACGCGATTGTCAACTCTGCGCACCACCAAACCTGCTGCTCAGTCCCGTCGTTCAGACCATCCACCCCTCGAAACAGACATTAACCACTCGAGGAGTGATGACGGACGCGACCTGAGTATGGGGCGCGCAGTGTCCTGTCTTTCCCACCTCGACGGCCATACAGCGGGGTTCCCGGACGCATGTGCTCATCTACGCCGGCACCATACCTCGACTACGTCAGCCCACGACCGAGAAGGACGAGCAGGCCATCATCGACCATACCGCTACAGGCCCGGACCGGACTAAAGCATGAATCCACAGGCTCGAACCGGACCAAAGGGAACGTCTACAGTCTCGACGACTCGACATGGCGCCCGTACCTCGACGTCACGCATACGATAGCCCTATCTACTCTGTACTCCTGAGCCTCCTCTTGGCCTATAAAAGGGGATGTCAGGACCTAGCCTAGGGGATGTTTTTTAAGCCTTCACTCACACACATTCCCACATTTTCACACACTCATTCACGGCTAAGTTCCGCTTGTAGTCACCCCGTACAAGCACCCCTAAGTGCAAGATAATACAAATCTCTCCCTCTCGCGGACGTAGGGCATTCTTTGCCTGAACCAGGATAAACACTTGTGTCCTTCTTGCATCACCATCCGGATTAGGGAGCACGCATAGAAATTTACTCGTTGGTGTTATACCCCCTGGGGTACGAAGCACCGACACCTGTACTGCGGGATTCAAAGTGTCTACCATTAAACTTTGGGGAGTTGAAAGATGGAACAGCGTGAAGTAGAGATCCTTCTTCTATCAAGCCTGTCACTCGGAGTTTTTATAATATTTTTGCAAAGAAAACTTAGCTTACCCTTCTCCATCATGTAGCACACTCGAATCACTCTTTATATGTGGTATTTGTAGAACTCACCATTAAGTATAGAGCACTCAAATCTCTCAATGTATGTAGTATTTATGGAACTCACTTGAGGCATGTGAAGGGTATGCCTCCTATTCTACAAAGGCTTATGTGGAGTTTAAGGTATTTCAAGGAATAGCATTTTTACTGCGTATTTTGATTAGTCAAAAACGGGAACCAAGGAGAGGGGGACCTTACTCTAGATCAAGTGTGTGCAAGTGTGTGGAATATTTGGTGGCTAAATTTATGATAATGATGCTCCTTCCCTCTCTTGCACACTCTTCTCTTGAACATTGCTTTGTTGATCTTCTCTTGAATGATGAATTGATCTTCTTCTGAATAACTCTTTGAGCTTCTTTGAACTTTCCTTCTTCTGGGATTGGAATACTTTGGAGCTCATGGGCTATCTCTTTTCTTTCTCTTTTTTTTTACTATAGCCCATGTCTCAATCTTGGACACAATAACTTTCTTGAACATGATGATGATGATGGTAACAATAATCTTCTTTCAACAACTGGATGATGATAACAATTCTTGGAGCATGTAGAAATCCTAGAAAGTGTATGTATCCTCTCCCAGTGTAGGAGATGGATGAATGGCAGAAAGCATGTTTTTGCGTACTCCCAGTGTAGGAGCAGCAGATATATATGTGGGTGTCAGTGCACTTGATCATATGAGTAAGAGACCCTTCTCTAAGGCTCTAATACCGCCAAGACTATTCTCAACACAAATAAAAGGCTTATGTGCTGGTCTTTCAGAATTTTGTCGACGAGGCTCTATAGGCATTTATAACCACAGAGGAGAAGTATAGCTAACATTTTAAGATTTTCGAAAAGGAATTCTCCAAGCAACTAGACATCAAGAAATCAGGTTCTCATGGTCCATGCTATATCACTGTCCTCAACAACTTAAGTAAAATGGGGTCCCTATAACATACGTTCCCAACAGCAATAGGGATTCCCAGGAATTATCATGGTGTGAGTCTATCTTGGGGTCATGATTAAAATAATCTACCTTCTCAGTATATATAGCAAGTGATTTAATTCAAAGTGTTCCCCAAATGAATCGGAAAAACGTGATCGGTATAAAATTTGGAACGTAGGGAAGCAAACCTGACCGTGGACGAAAGCTGGAGCCAAATGGGCTCACCCCAGGGGCGGCCGACTCTAGACATGGGGCGGCCGACTCTGGCAGGTGGCCCCTTGGGGTCCGCTTCGCCGAGCGTGATCTTTACGTCGTATCTTTCCAAATATTTTTGCTGGTTCGCTGATATCCGCTAGTTTCATCGTCGGTTGCCTCCCCCATACTAGATTCCTGTTATCTTCATTCACAACAAGGTGGAGACAAAAGAAGCAACACATATGCAATAATAAATATAACTAGAAACTTTATTTCATCTTCATTAAGGCCTGGATTACAAGTATTGAAAAGAAACTAAGATCAAACTAATCTTTAACTAAACACACTTGCAAACTAAAACTTTTAATCTAAGCAATCTAAATCACACTAGGCCTTTCTGATGCTAAGATAAATCTCATCTAATCAACTCGCTTCTCTAGAGCGTCTAACTTCTTCTCTAACTTATCCGTCCTCTTCTCTAGCGCACGAAGTGTATCTATGACATGTGACAATGCTACTCGCCCGACACGCCGCGCTTTGCGATGCAATAATGTCGCGCCGAGTTTCTAGCTCGTCTCTAAGTCCGCAACGGTCTTGCGACGCTTAGTGGAGCTTCGAGGCGGCGAGAGCCGCTTTCGGCTTCCTTCGGAGGGACGAACTTCACCTTGCTTGGGTGAGCACGGACTCCTTCAAAATACGAGCGCTCTCTAGTGCTATACTTAGCACAGACGATCTCCCCTTGCTTGTTGGTCTTCACTCCCATAAGCCTCTCATTGTACTTAGGAGGGAGGATCTTGTGCCTTCTGGGAGCTTCACAATAGGACCCTTTGGTGGAGGTCCATCTAGGAGCAAAAGCTTGGGTGCAGCGATGAATGGTTGGGCGAAGTAGCTATGGCTGTAAGCTTGAGGTTTTGGAGGAATAGATGCTAGGGGTTTTAGCTCAGCAAGAACGATGGCCTTGGACTTGGGCTCCTCCTTTGGGATGGTGTTGAGATCAATCCCGAAGCGGATCAATCTCCTATCTAAGTTTTCTGGCTCTGGCTTCACCATTGCTGCGTAGCAAGCTTGATGCTAGGAGGAGGAGGCTTTAGATGGAATGAGGTTGGCCTGAGGCTGGGCTTCTTTATATAGGGGGGGTGGAGAGGCATCTAAAGGGCATCTAAGGGGAATCTCCGAAGGAATAACGCGTCAACGTGATCTCAAAAACCCTAATCGGCAAAAATTTCCGAAGGAAGAGTATGGAAGGATCACGAATGCAAAAGCTGGCAGCGAATGGGGGAGTCCCTGGGTCGGCCGACTCCCCCATTGGGGCGGCCGACTCTGGCAGGTGGACTCCCCTCCAGGGGTTTTTCGCAACCTAATTAGCGTATTTTTGTCATTCGAAAAAATACCCCGGACCCCGAAAAACGAAAAGTAAAAAGGTCGGGCCCAACTACCTAATTGAGAAAGAAGTTTAATTCATCTATTTCACCTATTTCCTCAATGGGCTCTAAAATATTTTAAGACGTTGACCATTTACCTTGAATATCGTACCTTCGTTGTTGCGAAGCGTAACGGCTCCATGCGATGATGAGCTTACTACTTCGAACGGTCCTTCCCATTTGCTTTGAAGCTTTCCTTGTCCGAAGAGTTTGACCCTGGAATTAAAAAGTAATACCTTGTCTCCAGGTGTGAACTCCTTGATCTTGATTCTCTTGTCGTGCCATCTTTTCACTCTCTCTTTGTATGTCTTGGCATTGTGATAGGCTTTTTCTCTCCATTCTTCTAGTTCAGAGATTTGCATCCTCCTCTTCTCTCTTGCTGCTTCTAAATCCATATTCCACTTCTTGATAGCCCAGTGAGCTTTGAATTCCAGCTCTACTGGCAAGTGGCAGGTCTTTCCATAGACCAATTGATATGGTGACATCCCAATGGGTGTCTTGTATGCTGTTCGATATGCCCATAGTGCATCAGGAAGCTTGTCCTTCCATGCAGTTCCCATTTCATTCACTGTCTTCTGAAGAATATTCTTGATTTGCTTATTTGATGTCTCTGCTTGGCCACTTGTCTGAGGGTGATACGGAGTAGCAACATTATGACGTACCCCATGCTTCAATAAGTATTGCTCAAAGCGTTTGTCGATGAAATGTGATCCTCCATCACTTATGACTATCCTTGGGACGCCGAATCTTGGAAATATTATTTCTTCGAACATCTTCTTGGAGCTTGAGCTATCTGCCTTTTTGCATGGCAGGGCTTCGACCCATTTGGACACATAGTCCACTGCTACAAGGATGTATTCACATTTCTTTGACGGTGGAAATGGTCCCATGAAGTCAACTCCCCAGACATCAAAGAGCTCGATCTGAAGGTTGTTGATAAGTGGCATGGCATCTCTTGAGTTAATGTTGCCATGTCTTTGACAAGGACCGCATCTCCGAATGAAGTCTTTTGTGTCTTCATACATTGTTGGCCAAAAGAATCCACATTGCCAAATCTTCGCATGTGTACGGAACACCCCATAATGACCTCCATATGGTGATGAGTGGCATCTTTCAATGATTTTGATTCCTTCTTCGCTTGGCACACATCTTCCGAAAGCAGCCATCGAGCACACTCGGAAGAGGTAGGGCTCATCCCATATGTGAGTACGACTCTCCCGGATAAGTTTCCTTTTGTTGCCTCCTGGTGGTACATAACCCGTAACCATAAAATTAACAATATCTCGCATACCGGGGTCGAGATCTCGTTGATTCCGTAGAGCATGTCGTCCCGAGTGCGTCGTCGATGGGTAGTTCCCGTGGTTTCTCAAACCGCATTCTAGACAAGTGATCGGCAACGAGTTTTCTACTCCCTTTTTATCTTTTATTTCTAAGTCAAATTCTTGGAGTAATAAAATCCATCTTATCAAATGAGGTTTAGCATCTTTCTTAGTGAGCAAATATTTTAAAGCAAAGATGATCGGTATAAACAATCACTTTAGCACCCACTAAGCGGATCTAAACTTATCAATAGCAAAGACAACAGCTAGGAGCTCTTTTTTCGCAGTAGCATAATTAAGCCGAGGTCCAGTCAAAGTTTTGCTAGCGTAAGCTATTGCATGATGCTTCTTATCCTTAGTCTGTCCTAACACTTTGCTCCTACAAAGTAGTCACTTGCATCACACATAATCTCAAAAGGTAGAGTCCAATCGGGGGTTGAATGATTGGAGCAGAAATAAGCGCTTTCTTATGAATCTCAAATGATTGTAAGCAGGCATCATCAAAATCAAAAGGAACATCCTTAGCCAATAAGCGGGTAAGAGGTCTAGCGATGAAAGAAAAATCTTTTATGAATCTACAAAAAAACCAGCATGGCCAAGGAAACTTCTAATTCCTTTCACATTGATAGGAGGAGGTAGTTGCTCAATCACTTCTCTTTTGGCTCTATCTACCTCGATGCCTCTTTTAGACACTAAGTGTCCTAGCACTATTCCTTCTCTAACCATGAAATGACACTTTTCCCAATTAAGGACTAAGTGTTTCTCCTCACAACTTTGCAAAACTCGATCTATGTTTTCAAGACACTCATCAAAAGTTTTTCCATAAACGTAAAAGTCATCCATAAAAACTTCCATAATCTTTTCAATCATATCAGAAAATATAGACATCATACATCTTTGAAAAGAAGCTGGTGCATTACATAACCCAAAAGACATCCTACGGTAAGCAAAGGTTCCATAAGGGCATGTAAAGGTCGTTTTGTTTTGATCATTAGGATGGATAGGGATTTGATGATATCCAGAATATCCATCAAGGAAGCAAAAGTAAGAATGGTTGGCTAATCGCTCTAGCATCTCATCAATGAAAGGCAAAGGAAAGTGATCTTTTCTTGTTGCCTTATTAAGCTTTCTATAATCTATGCACATTCGCCATCCCGTGACGGTTCTTTGAGGGATTAACTCATTCTTCTCATTTTGGACAACAAATCATGCCTCTCTTTTTAGGCACAACTTGGACAAAGGCTGACCCACTCACCGTGTGGCACGGGGTAAATAATACCAGCGTGTATCAGTTTTAAAACTTCTTTCTTAACAACTTCCCTCATCGCATTATTGAGTCTACGTTGGGGTTCTCTAGATGGTGGAATATCGTGATCTGTGGGAATGCGATGGGTACAAAGGGCAGGACTGATTCCTTTGAGGTCCTGGAGTGAGTAGCCAAAAGCTTTTTGATGTTTTTCTAGGACGGCCATTAAGCGAAAAGTCTCGCTCCCGAGTGAGAGTATCACTTATAATGACAGAGACTCGGATCATTTCCTAGAAAGGCATATCTAAGACCGGCCGGGGTAAGGGTTTGAACTCAATAGGAGGCCTAGGTGGTAAGGTAAACTCATCATCTAAAGGTTCATTCTCGAAGGATCACTTCTTCTTCAATGAAGAATCTAGCTTCATCTTCTAATTCTGGCTTCACTAGGAATTCTAGAGAAGCTGCTCTAAATTCCTCCAACGGATCATAATGTGGATGGGGCTCGGTCATAGCATTTAAAGAGTGTGAAATGGACATTGCAAACTGGAGTTTCTTGCCTAAACAAATGTTTAGTTTCCCAGTTTGTCCTTCATAAAGAAGTCTTCTAAATGGTTGTCCTATCAACAGGTGGAAATCCCCTATGTCAAAGACATAAAAGCTCAAGTGGACAGGGGTTTCTTCTACCCGGAGTGGTAGGACATGTAAAAATTCCTAAACAAGGAAGAATTTGTCTTGAAAGATTCCTTATGAACTTTACCGTTGGGGTTAATGTCATGTCTCTTTGCAAATATTTTGCTAGTGTGGTAGACATGATATTTATACCCACAATTGGATTGTAGAGAGCGTCTATGCGATCATTGTTAATCATACAATGAATGGGAAGAGAAGATGAATTCAAACGAATTATTTCAGAGGAAAGCTCTGACTCTTCTAACCATTCATTGCTCATGACAGACACTAACTCTCCTGAGGTCTTTCCTGTTGGAATATCCTCATCAATATTGCATGGCTTTATTGGATGATATTTGCCTTGTGGTTTCTTCACTTTGTGATAGTTGAAGACGTTTCCAAAATCGGAAACAAACAGATCGGTTCAATATCTAGCATAAAATCAGGAAGTGGAATGTCTTCCTTGTCTTGCTCAAGACATGGGTTAGCTGAAGTTGATGGTGTATCTGGCAAAGGTTCAGCTACTTGAGGTTCTACTTCCAGGAGGTAGTCTAACTCACTGGATAGGATTTGGTCTAAGATTGATCTTGCTTTCTCAGCAGAGATATGCAAGAATGATCCTCCCGAAGTTGTGTCGAGCAATTTTCTACTGTCTCTACTCGAGACCTTTATAAAAGTGTTGTAAAAGAATGGGATTTGGTAGACTAAGGTCCGGGCCTCGATGCTAAAAGTGTAGTAAAACGATTCCGGGGATGAGGCCAAAGATTCTTCGTGTTCTTGCTTAATAGTCGAACCTTGATTCTAAGGTCGACGACTTGGGAGATGGGATAGAAATCTAGGCAAAAGTTGGAGCGTAAGGATCCCCAATCTCCTTGTTGCTTACCTACGGCTTTATCATACCATTGTCTAGCTTTTCCCTTTAATGAGAAAGGAAATAGCTTCCAATGGAGGGTTTTGTCGGACATGCCCTCTATGCGAAGACAGTCACATGTTTGCTCAAAGTCTCTAATGTGAAGGTAAGGGTTTTCGTCTCCTTCTCCCCGAAAAGGATAGGCTTTGGACCAATGCAATCAACCGCGGACTCACCTATAGCTAGGTGTTTGGATAGGTTGTGATGACTCATGTGGCACTAGGCTGCTCTCCGTGGGTGCGTAGAATTGAAAGATAGGAATGGAATTTAAATTATCCATAAGGATAGAAAAAGATAAAATGTACGGAAAAGTAAAGTGCAAGAAAAAGATAAAAGTATAGGTACAAGGTAGAGCAAGATTTAGGTTATCTAAGCGACCGTCTTTCTCCCCGGAACGGCGCCAAAATGCTTGTTGACACTAGATACGCACACGAAAGAATCAAAGAGAAATAATCCACAAGCGCACGGATATCGGTGAGCACTTCACCCGGGAGATAAATCCCGAGTATCGTATTTGTTTTTATCCGCTAGGAGAAAACGTGCAATAGACTAACCCGATCTTTACTTCTACCCCGGGCTGCTAGTCAAGTGAGAATTAAGCGATATAGAGAGAACTCCTTCGTCGCCTTCTTCTAACCTATGGCAAGCTTTGAGACTACTGTTCTAAGGGGGTACCGAGGAAAAGACACCGCAAAGGATGCTAAACCGGGCACAAAGGACCTACCTTACCTACCAACGGGAAGTGGATTACAAAGGTAATAAAGGGATTGTCACTTCCCTCACTACTACCACGGTTCCGGCCGAATAGGGAGCATCTACAAGTGAACCTAGCCTAAGCACCACGCTTATGCTAAAGAACGATTACTCTATTCTCAACGCGAAGCGAATAAAGTAAACTTGTAAACCAAAGAACAATAATAACAACGAACTTACTAGTATTAGAAGTTGAATTGCCGAATGATTCTCAAACCAAGCCTCGGGTTAGGAGACTTGATCCCGCAGTACACTGGAGAGGAGACACCGACAGTCCGGGCTTCCTCCAAATCTACCTCCACTCTATACTCTCTCGCCTCTCTTGATACTAATACCCTATAGAGATAGATCCATTCGAGGGACCCTTCTCTATCTAACTCTCTCTCTCTCGGATTGAAGTCTTGAATGAATAGGAGAATGAATTAGGGTTTCACCCGGGGGCCGGGGGCTCGCTTATATAGCCCCCTAGGATTAACCACAGCCCTCGGATCAAACCGACCTAAATGGACGATAATTATTGATCTTCAAAGTCGGTGGAGGCGGGATCCGCGAGACTCCACCCGATTGGTGGAGCTGGGAGTCGGCCGACTCCCCATGGGCGGCCGACCACGGCCAATGCCGTGGGCCCTGTGTTTCAGTGTGTCGCCTTCCGGAGTCTTCTAGGTTATACTTTTTCACCCGTTCGGTCTTTCTCTCTATGTAAACCCGACATGTGGGCCATCTTGGTTGGTTTTCAGCTGTCACCCCGCAGAAATAGATATTCACCAAAACTCATGGAATTCTGTCAAGGTAACCCTATATCTATCAAGTATTTATAAATAGGTCCATTTGCATGCTAAGTTGACGGTTAATTTTATGAGTTAGCGACCGTCAACAGTTACCCCCTGGTGTCTTTGTTCAAGATCTAATCAAACCTTCGATCCCCGATCAGGTGGCACACTGCTCAGTAACACCAACGTCGAGGACGACGACGGTCTCCTCAGCCGGCAGGCAGATGATGAGGGTACAGAGTCAGCCGACCAGGCGACGCCTCCCCAGGAAGACTGGAGAGAGCCCTTTATCAAATACCTGAATGACCACCTTGTCCCGGAGGACAAACTTGCTGCCCAACAGCTGGTCTGCAGAGCCAAGGCCTACGCTATGGTCAATGGCGAGTTGATGCGCAAGGCACCCATGTCCATTATTTTCCTGAA
Organism: Themeda triandra; assembly: GCA_018135685.1. Taxonomy (NCBI): domain Eukaryota; kingdom Viridiplantae; phylum Streptophyta; class Magnoliopsida; order Poales; family Poaceae; genus Themeda; species Themeda triandra. Next base: position 70,368 of record JAENPR010001678.1, on the reverse strand, counting down.
GTGTATTACTCGGAAAGCGGGGATAGAGCTTCTCAAAGCCATCCACGAAGGTACTTGTGGCAACCATGCAGCGTCCCGGACACTGGTCGGTGTTGACACTAGATACGCACACGAAAGAATCAAAGAGAAATAATCCGCAAGCGCACGGATATCAGTGAGCACTTCACCCGGGAGATAAGTCCTGAGTATCGTATTTGTTTTTATCCGCTAGGAGAAAACGTGCAATAGACTAACCCGATCTTTACTACTACCCCTGGGCTGCTAGTCAAGCGACAAATTAAGTGATATATAGAGAACTCCTTCGTCAGTCTTCTTCTAACCTATGGCAAGCTTTGAGACTACTGTTCTAAGGGGGTACCTGAGGAAAAGACACCGCAAAGGATGCTAAACCGGGCACAAAGGACCTACCTTACCTACCAACGGAAGTGGATTACAAAGGTAATAAAGGGATTGTCACTTCCCTCACTACTACCACGGTTCCGGCCGAATAGGGAGCATCTACAAGTGAACCTAGCCTAAGCACCACGCTTATGCTAAAGAACGATTACTCTATTCCCAACGCGAAGCGAATAAAGTAAACTTGTAAACCAAAGAACAATAATAACAACGAACTTACTAGTATTAGAAGTTGAATTGCCGAATGATCCTGAAACCAAGCCTCGGGTTAGGAGACTTGATCCCGTAGGTACACTGGAGAGGAGACACCGACAAGCCGGGCTTCCTCCAAATCTACCTCCACTCTATACTCTCTCAATCTCTCTTGATACTAATACCCTATAGAGATAGATCCATTCGAGGGACCCTTCTCTATCTAACTCTCTCTCGGATTGAAGTCTTGAATGAATTGGAGAATGAATTAGGGTTTCACCCGGGGGCCGGGGCTCGCTTATATAGCCCCCTAAGATGAGCCACAGCCCTTGGATCAAACCGACCTAAATGGACGATAATTATTCATCTTCAAAGTCGGTGGAGGCAGGATCCGCGAGCCTCCACCTGATTGGTGGAGCTGGAGAGTCGGCCGCCCCTGGCATAGGGTCGGCCACCCCTGGCCAATGCCAGGTGGGGCTTTGCTTTCAGGTGTCGCCTTCTGGAGTCATCTAGATTATACTTTTTCACCCGTTCGGTCTTTCTCTCTATGTAAACCCGACATGTGGGCCATCTTGGGTAGTTTTCACTGTTACCCCGCGTAAATAGATATTCACCAAAACTCATGGAATTCTCGTCGTGGTAACCCTATATCTATCAAGTATTTATGAATAGGTCCATTTGCATGCTAAGTTGACGGTTGATTTTATGAGTTAACGACCGTCAACAGTTGGCAAGGCCTACCGGGCAGGTTTCTACTGGCCAACAGCCGTTACTGACGCCGATGATTACGTACGATGGTGCGTCAACTGCCAAATGTTTGCCAAGCAGATTCATGTCCCAGCACATGATTTACAAACAATCCCAGCTGCTTGGCCCTTCTCATGCTGGGGACTGGACATGATTGACCCTTTTAAACCAGCTCCTGGTGGCCACACAAACGTTTTCGTGCTTATTGACAAATTCTCCAAGTGGATTGAATACAAACCAGTTAAGAAAGCCACGGCCGAGAAGGCAGTCCAGTTCCTCGACGAGGTTGTCCACAGATATGGCGTCCCGAACACCATCATCACCGATCTAGGCTCGCAATTTACAAGTGATGCATTCTTCAATTATTGCGACGACAGGTTGACACCAGGCTCAAACCTGGTCGGTGGCTCAAGGAGTTATCTGCAGTGGTCTGGGGACTGCGTACTCAGACCAACCACAACACCGGAGTCTCACCATACTTTATGGTGTACGGCTCAGAGGCCGTCACCACGGGTAGCATACCACAATGAAACCACCTCCGACGATGCTAGAGAGGTGGACATCATCGCTAAGGAAGAACAAGTCCTCGAGTCATGTGCTCGGACTGAGAAGTACTTAGCCACGGTATGACGCTACTACAATCGCAATGTCCGAGGACGTTTCTTCGTGGTCGGCGATCTTGAGCTCCATCATATCCAGAACATGGATGGCCTCCACAAGCTATCACCAAGGTGGGAAGGACCGTACAGAGTCAAGGCTGTCACACGCCCGACATCGTACCGGTTGGAGACCATAGATGGAGTCGAAGAGCCAAACTCGTGGCATATAGAGATGCTCATACGCTTTTACCCATAAAGATATGTATCTTGTACTTATGATTTTTTCCTCTATTAACAAAAGTTCCTCTTTTGTTATCTCTCTTTCGTCCTGTTGCAATTTCTTCTTTGAAATTTCGCACCACCTTGCATACATGCGCCCTGCATAAGTCACATCTAAACTTTGCGTTTTACTCGCCGAGAATGATTTGAAAAGGTCCTGCGTCTCGGTCCTCTGTCGATGTGCTACTAGGAGATCCGGCAGGAACCCTCTAATAGGTACTTAGGATCGTACCTAGTGATCCCGGTGTACCGCGCTGTTCACTAGTGCGTCCCTTTGTCACCTTGACAGAGCTAATCGCTTCGAGAGTGGGCGTAAAACTTATTTGTCGACATAATTTTCTAAAAACATTATGCACCGAGTTATGTATAACGATCTAATTAAAAAACAGCAAAATACTTATCACCCACTTAAGTATGCCTACCGTCTGCATCTTAACACGGCCTTAAGTTTTGTTTCGAGCACCCCGTGCTCAGCACCACTTATATACAAGTTTTAAATGACAAGTTTAAAACGCGAGGCCCTACTGACCACCATCCTCCTCTGCAGGGTCTTCAATGAGCGTCATGTCGCCGACCAGCTGCTCAGCAACAGGGACGAAGGTGGTGTGGAGGTCTTTGGCAGCAGCATCGGAGAGCTTCGGCACGATCCCAAGCGCGACGGTGGCCGGATCGACCACCGCCACCCTCGAGCGGACCACCGCCAGCGCCATCGACACCGCAAAGTGCCAGCCCGAGCGACGAGGTCCTGCAGCGCCGGCCACAGCCTCTGGCACTGGTCCGCAACAAGTGCAGCCTCGCCAGTCGGGTCCGCCGGATGCACCTCCTCCGGGAAGACAGCACGGAGAACTGGCTTGATGTGCTCAGTCATCCGGTCGATCTTCTTTTGGAGATAGGCACAGGTCTCCCACAGGCACTGGAACTGGGCCAAGCGGCGGTCCCTCGTCTCTGCTACAAACAATAACGTGGTCAGCATGTACTGTTCGATCCAGTACATAGCAGACAACTCATGCAATCATTTTACATGGCACAACTTACCGATCAGCTCCGCAATCTGCGTGCTGTCCGCCTTGGCCTGCTCCTGGGCCGCCTCCAATTGCTTGGCCAGCGTAACTTTCTCCTGCGCCAGGGCGGCGACCTTCTCCTCCAGCCCTAGTGCAGAGGCAGAATTTACATCATTTTTCATGACAACAGAGTTGTACTCAGCAATTAAAGAGAGCACGCTGTTGGCGGTCCTTATTGCATATCTAACCCCGCCAACTTAGGTTCATAGTTCACCAAAAACCACCTAGATAGGAGTTTTATACTAACAAAATTCCATAGTTTTGGTGAGCACTTGTTTTGCAGAGTATTCATGGAAAACATATATTTTGGGCCAAAAGGTAGAGAAAAGAGAATAAATATTTGAATTATAAAATTGGCCCAAAGGCAAGACAAGAAGAAAAGAAGAGAAAGGCCAAACCGACGTACCAACGTGACGAAACACCGCATGGGCCAACTCCAGGCCCAAGACCAAGCCCACCAGCCAAGGTCGGTCAGGGGGAGGGCACCACTGCGCGCTCGCGCCAAGGGCGCTCTCGCGCCCTCCCCTCTGCCAGGTGGGGCAGGCCGGCTGGAGGCGGTACATTTAATGCTCCAGAGGGCGGTGCGGGGGTGTTTTGGTCATTTGGGCGTGTGGAACCGACCATCTTCACATATAAAAGCCCTTCTCTCTTTCATTTCACACATCCAACATTCATTCTTCATTCTCATTCCTCCCTCTCCACTTCCACAAGCCTACACTAGAGGAAGAGTAGAGCCATTATACCTAGCTTCTAGCTAGAATAGAAGTAGGAGAGTGAGAGAGGTCAAGAGCGGAGTAACTCTTTTCGAGTGCTCCCGGAGGCTAGTCTTCCACGGGTGGAGTGCCGGATTTGTCGGCTCCCTCCTCACTTGTACCTCGGTGACTTCTTACGCTTGAAGTAAGAGGTTCGTGTTTATCTATTCGTACGCTCCTTCTTGCAAAGTTATCTTTATCGTCGTTTGCTTGCGGGTTCGTCGACCGTCCTTGTGGCAGTAGTTCTAGTAGAGGACTCCTGATAGAGACGGATGTTCCTGGCCGACGCTAGAACTGTAACGTTGGTGTAGACGTGGTGTCTAAGCTAATTAGTTACCTTCGTTTGCCTCATACTCCACGGTTGAGGTGGTAGGCAGCAGGTGGTGATAGCCCTGTCCATCCTTTGTAATCCCCCACGTCCGGGTACGGCGTAGAGCTACAGGCCGGCATCACCTGGCAGACCAGGTGCGATCCGGTGCCCAAAGCAAGTAATCAGCGGTAGAGTTACCTTTCTCTAAGGATTCTTCTTATAGAAAACCTCACTTTCCCAGTTACCTACTCTCTCCTCTGGGCAACCTAGCTAAGACCTAAACCTGATCATACCATTCTTCGTGAAGTTTACGATACCCTGTTCATCACCGGGTGAAGTGCTACAACGGTCTTTCCGTGCGCTTGCGGAATTTACTGCTTTCGCTAAGAAATACCAACAAGCATTTCTGGCGCCGTTGCCGGGGAACAGTTGTCAAGTTTATCTCCGAACCTAGTTGCCCATGTACCTTGTTCTACCTTTGCTTCTATTTTTACATTTCTTTTCATCTTACAAAATGGAGCTACCAACCATTGCCAAACTATCAGCTCCTAAGGGCGAGCTCATTAAAAAGCCACAATCTTCGAAGCCAATCACAGCTTCTAGTTATGAGCTCCGCCCCGGCCTCATAGCTATGGTTCAGGACCAAGTCTTTTTAGGCTTGGATTATGAAAATCCATATCATCACCTAAGGGAGTTTGAGCAACTCTGTGAATGCCTAACCATTTGTGGCATGTCACAAGAAACGTTGCGTTGGAAGTTGTTTCCCCTCTCACTCAATGAAAGGGCGAAACAATGGTACGACCAAACCATAGGAAAGGTAAATAGAGATTGGGAAGAACTTCGCGATAGTTTTTGCGTCGCATTCTTCCCTATATCTCGAATCGCTTCCCTACGGTCTGAGATTCTCAACTTCCGACAATTAGAAAACGAAACTATAGGAGCAGCTTGGGACCGATTTTTGACTCGACCGAGTCGGTCCGACCTATCTATTCCAAGCCATGTGTTGTTACAACACTTTTGGCTAGGATTAGGTAGAGAGTCTACCCCGTTGCTCGATGCATCCGCCGGTGGATCTTTTATACATAAGACCACGGCGGAAGGAGAAGCTCTCCTAAATCGTATTCTAGAGAACACTCCCCGCTAGAACCCATCCGGTTCAAGCCCGAGCCAGTTGTAGAGGAAGCCTCTTCGGCTATTGCCGAACCCGTGATAGAGACTACCTCTCCCGAACCGAGGGCCATAGAGGAAGTTTCCAAATCAAATGGAACTTCCTCGTATTCGAGGACGAACTTTTCGAAGATTTCGGAAACACCTCGAAATACAAATGTCATAGGAGACCACCAATCTCTGTCACTCCTAGCGATCCTCTTGATGAATCATTTCTCAGAGAATCCGTTAAGGAGTTGACCGCTATCATGAGCTCAGAATGGGTGGCAGAAGGAGAGCTCTCACCTGAAGAAATTCAGATTCATGCCCCTTCCTCAACCCTTCGATGCAAAATCCAAGGAGATTGGATGGATGTTCTGTATAATCCCACTGTTGGAACAAACATCATGTCAAAATCCTACGCATTCATGTGTTTAGGAGAAAAACCACGTACTCCAACAGTCAAATCCATTAGAGTAGGACCATGGTCTGCTGTTAACGGACTTGGGATTTTACACAACATAACTCTCCATCATCCAGAAGTCGAAATGGCCTTGGACTTTCATGTCTTTGACATCCAGGATTTTGACATTCTAATCGGTCATCCCCTAGAAACACTTATTACAAGTCCAACAAAAACAAGGGAATTGGGAGTCAAACTAGGGAGAGAGTGTTTCTCTATTCAAGTCACACGAGCTAAAAACTCAGTGGCTGAACTTCCCCCTAGTAGACCTATAGAGGTCATGTCGGTAATTCCTTTCGAAACCCCAGAGATGTCTTTAGAGAGCGATGCTCCTCACTTTATAGAAGAGGAAGACGAACTGGGAGAAACCATAGATTTACCCAAAGAGGAGAAACCAACACAACCTCCTATTGAGCTTAAACCCTTGCCTGCGGGGCTGCGCTATGCTTTCCTACATGGCAATTCGCAAACTCCTGTCATCATAAGCGATAAGCTTAGCGACAAGTAGACGGCCGAACTCATCGCTGTGTTAGAAAAGCATAGAACGGTTTTGGGTATTCCTTGGATGATCTCAAGGGAATAAGCCCAACCTTATGCACACATCACATTCCAATTGACCCCTCGAGTACACCAAGTCGAGAACCTCAGCGAAGGTTGAATAATGCGATGCGTGCAGTCGTGAAAAAGGAGGTTTTGAAACTTTTTCACGCCGAGATCATCTATCCCGTACCACATAGTGACTGGGTTAGCCCCGTCCAGGTGGTTCCCAAGAAAGGAGGTATGACTGTAGTCAAAAATGATAAAAATGAGCTTATCTCGCAAAGAACCATCACAGGGTGGAGAATGTGTATCGATTATCAGAAACTCAACAGGGCAACAAAGAAAGATCATTTTCCGCTCCCCTTCATTGATGAAATGTTGGAGTGGTTAGCGAAACATTCTTTCTTCTGTTTCCTAGATGGGTATTCGGGTTATCATCAAATACCTATCCACCCCGATGATCAAAGCAAGACGACATTTACTTGTCCATATGGAACATATGCCTATACGAGGATGTCGTTTGGGTTGTGTAACGCACCCGCATCCTTCCAATGGTGTATGATGTCTATCTTTTCGCATGATTGAAGAAATCATGGAAGTCTTCATGGACGACTTCTTAGTCTATGGAAAAACTTTCAATCATTGTCTTGAAAATTTAGATAGAGTCTTGCAAAGGTGCCAGGAAAAGGATTTGGTACTCAATTGGGAGAAGTGCCATTTCATGGTCCGTGAGGGCATTGTCCTAGGCCACCTAGTGTCAGAACGAGGGATAGAGGTAGATAAGGCTAAAATCGAGGTTATCGAGCAGCTACCTCCCCCTGTGAACGTAAAGGGAATCCGCAGCTTTCTAGGCCATGCAGGGTTCTATAGGAGATTTATCAAAGACTTTTCTCAAATCTCTAGACCCCTCACAAGCCTACTAGCTAAGGACATACCTTTCAAATTCACAGATGAGTGCTTGCACACATTCAATACCCTTAAGAATGCACTCATCTTGGCTCCGATCATCCAATCTCCTGATTGGACCCTACCATTCGAGATCACGTGTGATGCTAGTGAATATGCTGTTGGTGTGGTCCTTGGCCAAACCAAAGATAAGAAGCATCACGCGATCGCTTACTGTTGACACCTCTAACACCACTCACGCTAAGTTGTCATCCCTAGCATGGCGCCAGAAGTGTTGGTATAGAAACTGCTCCTCTAATCAAGAAAAATATGGGATCCGCAAGCGAACAGATAATAAACCATCGTAGCATTTTACCGGAAGTATTCCGGGTATCGTAATTTATATTTAGCTCAAGGGAAAGAACTAAGGACTTAAACAATGAGATAAACTTGCTAAACACGACTACTTATGAGTGATTGATTTCACAAATCACATACTTTGCGAGAGGGGTAAACCATGATAAATAAGGGAATATAAAGTATAAAGCTCGGGGTATAAATCACACGAGAGATTAGATATAGACTACTCAACATAAGGTAGGTTGACATCGATTAGCACAAGAAATAGAAATCCTATGTAGGTTCTAATCTACTAAGTCATTCATCTACTCCAACTCTACACTATCACATATAGCACAAAAGACTCTTTATCTATGTATAAGGATCATTGCTATAACAAGCCAAGACATAGCAGGACTTACTACGCAACTTTGGTTCTGCTAGACCTACCAACGGGGGATGGAATACAAAGGACTCAACGGAACTGTCACTTCCGTGATCTACCACACGACCCGGCCAATAGGGTGCATTTGCAAGTAAACGGCATCTAAGCACCATGCTCACATGAAATCTACCACCTAACCCTCCCGCGAAGAGAGCTAAGCGCTTTGCAAACATATACATAAACTTATTATCAATCATAACCATATCAAATATAGAACTAGAATAAACTAGGAACATAATAAATAGAAACATAATGATATTAGAATAAAGTCACAAGAATAGATACAAGATAATACCAAATTCTCGATGATGAGGATCCGGAATTCCGAGCACAGCGCCCGATTCTTCCTCTATCTAGTCTAAACCTATGTAGAACTTGAAGAACTAGAGTAGCTATTCTAATTCTCTCGGTGGAGAGATCTCTCTAAACCCTAGCTTTGCTGATGGCTACCTCTGAAGAATGAATTCTTGAATGAATTAGGGTTTCACCCAGGGGGAGGGGCCCTGAATATATAGCCCCCTTGAAGGAACCACAGCCATCGGATCAAACCGACCTAAATGGACGATAATTATTGCTCCTCAAGGTCGGTGGAGGCAGGATCCGCGAGCCTCTACCTGATTGGTGGAGGTGGAGAGGCGGCCGCCCCACACCTGGAGTCGGCCGCCCCTGCCCAATGACAGGTGGGGCTCCGCTTCCAGGGTTTGCCTTCTGGAGTCTTCTAGAGTATACAATTTTACCCGTTCGGCCTTTCTCTCTATGTAATCATGACATGTGGGCCTCCTTGGATGTTTTCCTGATAATCCCCTCGCGAAAACACATATTCACCAAAACGTGTGGAATTTGTCAGTTTAAACCCTAAGTCTATGGTGGTGAACAGATTATACCCCTCTTTCTCTCTCTGGTTGACATGTAAAATTGATCATTAACAACCGTCAACAAACTCCCCCAAGCTTACCCTTTGCTCGTCCCTGAGCAAATAGCTACAGAAGATGGGTCAGGAGTTGCTGCAATGCTTTCACACTTTACAAACACACATGCTCTAAGCAAGAATTCATCCCCAGACTAGAGTGAACTATCATAACTTCCAAACTTACTCATGTTTCTTTCAACCATGGGGCTTTTACCCGCACTTGGGTCTTGAGTAGTTGAAAGACGTAACAATTAAGTCAAGCACTTGTTGTCTCATGCTCGTTGTTCCACCTCTCGTTCCGGAGTTTTTACAAGATTTTCAATAAAACTCGAGTTCCTTAATACGACCCTTTCAAGTCTCTCAATATGTGGTATTTTTGGATCCTCTCCAAGGCATTGAAAGGAGGTATGCCTTCTCTCTTACTCTCAGAATATGTGGTATTTGTGGTTCAAGGCATGAAGATGAGCCTTATTCTCTCTCTCACCCTACTCTAATAAAGGTTTATGTGGAGCTCATAGGTGTGGAGAACTAATGCATTGGCATGATCAAACCATGGATCCGAAGGAACTCAACATACAACCAATCGGTGTGTGCATGTGTGGTTTTATATGTGGATGATGTATTTAGAGAGAAATATTTGTGGGAGGAGAAGGGGTGCACAATAAGAACTATCAATGCTCCTTTATTTGGAAGAAACTTGGAGCTATTTCAACACTTGAACTTCTTGGAACTTGAACTTGGAAACTTGAACTTGGAAACTTGAACTTGGAAACTTGACAAAAACTGGGCTCATAAATCTTTCTTTCTTTTTTTTAATAATTCTTGCGGCCCAAAAGGAATGAAATACTTCTTGAATGGAACACTTCTTCATATGATAACTTCACATCGGGAATAACAAATGATACTTGGAGCATTGATCTTGAATAAATGGCTAGCAAATGAACAGGGGAATATTTTTGGTGTTCACTCTCAGTGTAAGAGTAGAACAATTTCAATGAATGATAATAGGCTTTATGTGGTGCGTACTTCTAGGGTAGAAGTAGCAGGGGTGAATGTGAGTGTGTGAAACCAAGATTTAGCTGTATGATGAGTTCATAAGGATACGACACAGCCGACAGCACGAGCCCTAACAAATGAGGAGGCTTCCTATTCTAATGATCAAGTTGTGGTCATGGGTAGGAATTTTAGCTCTCTCATATAAGGAACTCATCATGAATCATTTATAAATTTCACAAACAAATCTCCGAATTTAATGGCACTTTGGAACACAATGAACAAGAGCTCGAGACTATCATCATGTCATGTCCGTCAACTACCTAGACTTAGTTTAAGCATATGCTCCCACGATTTAAAGTGTAGAGTAAATCCAAATTGTCAAACAAAGTGTATCCAAATCTAGGGAGAACTCAAAATTAAAGCTAGGTACTTGCAAAGAATTAGGCGAGCAACTATTCATCATTTCCATCATGCAATCCTCAAGTCTACACAATTTTATTTATAGCAAACTGAATTGAAAACAAACTTGCACACTCTTTTTTTTTTGGTTTTCATCTTAAGACAAACTTAAAGCGTAAGCAAACACACTTAAAGAAAGCAAACTAAACAAACTTCTTGAAACAAACAAGCAAATTTTTATTGGGTTTTTTCTAGTTTTTCGATTTTTTAGATACAATAAACAAACCGAAAAGCAAACAAACTAAAATAAAAAGAAAAGAAATACTTATCTTGATAATGGGGGTCCTCCCCAAGCTAGTCTTGCGGCAGTGGTGGTGGATAGTGGATGTGCATCAGATCCACCAAGCTATGCGGCATGGAGGTGGCTTCTTCCTGGTTCTCTTGAATGGTGCCTAGTGTCTGGGTGGTGTTCTGGTTCCACTGGTGCTGGTCATTCCACCTCTAATCATGGCGATTCAGAGTGGCAGTGGTGTTGTGCTGGTAGGCTACTTGTTCATCATAGTGCTGCTGGGTGAAAATGAATCCAGTGGCATCTGAGTGGCGACGTGGCTCAAAGTCATGGTGGGGTTCTTCTTCTTCATCAGTGGTACCAAAGGGGTCATAAGAGTATCTTGGTGGCTGTGAGGGTCCTGGCTCTGATGTTCTTGGCTCTGATGTTCCTGGGTTGGTGTATAGTGAGTAGCAACCATAGAATGGTTGATGTGGTTGGCTCTGTGGTGGGTACACCCATGAGTTTAGTGAGTGGTGATGAGGTACATTCCACTCATTGAAACTGGCATGTGCTGGTTCTTCTTGGGCGGTTTTGGCACCACGCCAAACGGGTTCACGATTTCCTGTCACCCTCTCCGAGCAAACTCTTCGGGGTGCTCTCTCATTCATTGGTTCTGCCTGCAACTCAACATGATATTCTTGCACATGATACCAGCTCCGGGTTAGGTAACCGGATCACAGCATTACCATATTTTGCATACAAAACATCTTTCACCTTTTTCAGCAAGTGACCTTGGACAAAAGTGTAGTAGTCATAAAATTCTCTATGATGCTCAATGTACTCAAAAGTGGCTCCCTCTAATAACTTCAGGCTTGTGGCAATGCGAGTGATAAGCGAGCAAACGACCACACTTCCTAATTTGTAATGGGGGACACTCATCCAATGGTTCACTAGGAGGTGGACAGGAGACACTTTCTGTTTCTTGACAGCCGCATAAAGCAGCTGCAAGTCGGCTATTCTGATTTTACTTTCATCATGTCGTGGGAAAAAGGTGGCTCCTATCCAAATATGCAAAAATCTAAGCGTAGGATGCTCTATGTCTGTGCGTGCGGTGCGCTAGGTGATAAGGTCCTCTAGCAATGCAACTCCAAAACCTATGTGCATCAAAATCACCTAGTGCTCCATTTAAGTCTATGATGGCATCTTGAGGGAACCTAGGAGGTCACTAAGGTTTCTCAAGAGACAGAATATTCCAGCAAACATTCTAAAATAAACCCCATTATCCGTGTATCCGAGGGTGCTAAGGAATTCTATGGTCAAGAGCCCGATCCCTCTCTCGCAAGGTTTGCAAATGAAGTCCAACCAACTAGCGGAAAAATTGTGTCAAATTCTTGAGCCATACCGTCTCTAGCGAAGTGTCGGATCGATGACTGGCGTGTGGATGAAGTGCTTGTTCTTGAGCTTCTTGTATATCTCCTTCTCCTGGGCGGTCCTCAGGACGAAGTCGGATGTCCTCATGAGAACTCTCTGAGATGCTGGTGGTGCCGCAGGTGCTGCTGCTGGTGGGTCGACACTCATGTCGGAACCAGCCACCGAGTTCTAGCGGGATGGACTTCTTGTCCTGATGTTCCTGATGGTTCCCGAGATCCCATTGAAGACGCCCTTCATCCTGCAAGTTACTCAAAAGAAACAAAAACAAACACTAGTGGAGAGAAGGATTAGCACAAGGTTAGTTGTTAGCCGTCCAGTCGGTCCAGGGGTTAGTCGTTCCTCATGACAAAAAGTTCTAAACTTCGTGTCTTGATTTTGACAACCTCCCCTTGATTTTAAATTTTCTTTAACCTATTTGGACAGCATCTCCACTAATTTTGTGATGATCTACTCAGCACTACCCCTTCCCTTCACTTGCTACTAAACTCTTGCTCACTCTCTAATTTTTCTACTCACTTCTTCTCTCTTCCTACTCTTCTCCTCTTCTCTCTAGCTCTCTCCAGGAAACTCGAAGTCGAGAGCAGAAGGTTTGGCTGAAATTCTGGAGTGTGGGTGGTGCAAGGAAGCCATGGGAGGAGGCCTATTTATAGAGGAGGAGATGGAGGGGCGGGCGCCCCAATGGTGGGGCGGCCGCCCACCAAGGGTGGCCATCCTGGCTGCCCCTTCACATGCCATTGCGTGATCTTTTGTCAATCCAGAATTTTTGGTCGGTTGAGTGGGTTTGGAGGTGGAAAAGAGAGGATAGTGGAGGTGAGTGGAAGTGGGTGAAATTATGTGATTTGATGTATGTGAGGTGTAGTCTATGACATGTGGGACCCATGGTGAGGGACCCACCAAGCACTAAATGCCATGAAAAATTTATAAACAATGCAGAAATTTAAATGAAGGTAAACTAATTTAAATGCATGAAATGATAAGTTTTTGTGCCACCACGATAGAATATTTTTGACGGGTTGTCACAAACCGTAAAATTATTTATATGGGGCGGAGAATTTTTATAATGCAATGCTAGAAATAAACATGTCTAAGAAAATTATAAGAGATGGAATTTAAAATGCGGATAAATACCGAGTTACCTTCCGGCGAGGATTCGATTTTTAAAGTCCTCCAAATTGGACCTTCCAAAATATTTATTCCGCTGATATTCCCAGAGATGCATCTGCCTCTGGTGGTTGTACTGTCTGATCTTCTTCTACCATCTTTGTGGATTTGTTGAGCTCTTGTTTTGACTTGAATGCGAATTGCTCTTCTTGCCCGTTTATAGTGAACTTGATTTCTCCCTTCCCGACATCAATGTGTGCATTGGCGGTGCTCAAGAAGGGTCTTCCAAGGATGAGTGACACCTTTGAGTCTGGATGCATATCCAGTACTACAAAGTCTACTGGCACGAAGAACTCTCTTATCTTGACTGGGATATTTTCAGCAATGCCCAATGGATAGCGAACTGATTGGTCGGCTAGTTGTAGACACATTGATGTTGGCTCAAGTGCAGTGTGGTTGAGCTTGTAGTAGACTCGTCATGGGCATCACACCGACACTTGCTCCAAGATCATAGAGTGCATTATTGAAATATTGATCTCCAATTGTGCAACGATAGTGGGACATCCTGGATCTTTCTTCTTTTACGGTAGTTGGTTGAGGATGGCCGCACTACATTCTTCGGTTAGCTTGATCACTTCATTGGATGGCGTGGTCTCTTCTTGTTAAGAATATCTCTTATGTACTTGGCATAAGTGGGGACTTGTATGGCATCCAGAAGAGGTATATTGACATACAACTTTTGAATTACCTCCACGAACTTGCCAAATTGCTCATTGTCTGTTGTGGTCATCTCTTCCTCCAAGGAAATGGTAAGTAGTTTGTATCTTGAAAATTTTGTCTCATTTCCTGATCTTGTACTGGCTCTTGCACTGGCTTCTGTACTGATTCTTGTGGTAATACTTCTAACTCAGGTTGGAAGTCCTCTTCTTCTGCCACTGGTGGTAACACGGTTGGCCTTTTTGCTCCTTTTGGATAGGGAGGATCTCTGTGGAACTCCCTCTTCTTGTAGTAATAGATCTCACCCTTTCCGGGGTTAGTGGCAATAGGCAATGCAACGGCCAACTTTGCTAACCTTTCTTCTATCTTTTTATTGAGCTTTAGTTGATCATTAATGGCAGAGGAGAAACTATCCATTTTAATACTTAAATTTTCCAAGGTTTTGTCATTAGCAGCAAGCCTATCCTCCATAGATGAGTTGATCTTGGACTGTTGTAGGACCAACTCTCTTAAAATAGGTTGCTTTGCATAATTACCTGACTGTGTACCTTGGTTAATTGATGATTGCACCCAATGTGGAACCTTTCTTACGGGAGGACTTGAGTTCTGCTTATATGTTGCTTCAATTACCCTTTGATCTTCCTTGTACTTGGCCCTCTGGTCAAGCCAGTGGAGTAAGGTATCCATCTTGGTTGATAATGCATTTACTTCTTCAATTGTTTCTTCACTCTGCTGGCAATCTTGAATGTTGTCTTGGGACCAGCTTTGATTATCTGCTATCTTCTCCATAAGTCTCTTAGCTCTCCCAAGAGTGAGTGATAAAAATGATCCTTCAGCAATTGCATCTAGGTGCTCACGCGTCTTCGGAGTTAGTCCATGATAGAATCCTTGCATGAGTAACCATTCTTCCATTCCATGATGGGGACAATCTTGGATGTATCCTTGCAAACGCTCCCATGCTTCTGACATGGTCTCCGTTTTCTGCTGTTGGAAGTTGGTAATCTTTCCTCTTAAGGCATTGGTTTTGCGTATTGGGAAGAATTTTTCTAGAAAGGCCTTGGAACACTTCGCCCATGTATTGATATCTTCTTTATTTCCATAGAACCACTTTCCGCTCTTCCCACTAGTGAGAATGGAAAGAGGCGAAGAAGTATGAGGTCTTCTTTAACTCCATCTATGGCGATGGTGTTTCCAACCTCCATGAAGTCTTGTAAATGTGTACTTGCATCTTCATGTACCTTTCCACTGAATTGGATAGCTTGCACCATGTTGATGAGACTTGGCTTGATCTCAAACTCCATATTAGTGTGTATTGCTGGACCAGTGCGGATGTTCTCTATTGTTGGAGACGAGCTTCCTTCTTGATTGATCCGACTCTGATGATCGAGAGTTTTGAATGAATCGATTCAATCCCGCTAATACCCCGTATAAAATATAAACAAAGAAAAACAACAGGGTGAACCCGCCAAAGTAGAGGTGACTAGTGACAATCACTCATTTTCTAAGTATCCGCTTAAGCAATTTTTCTCTAAAAGTTTATTCCTTCCCCAAGCAACGGCGCCAAAAATGCTTGTTGACACCTCTAACACCACTCACGCTAAGTTGTCATCCTTAGCATGGCGCCGAAGTGTTGGTATAGAAACTGCTCCTCTAATCAAGAAAAATATGGGATCCGCAAGTGAACAAGATAATATACCATCGTAGCATTTTACCGGAAGTATTCCGTGTATCGTAATTTATATTTAGCTCAAGGGAAAGAACTAAGGACTTAAACAATGAGATAAACTTGCTAAACACGACTACTTATGAGTGATTGATTTCACAAGTCACATACTTTGCGTAGGGGTAAACCATGATAAATAAGGGAATATAAAGTATAAAGCTCGGGGTATAAATCACACGTAGATTAGATATAGACTACTCAACATAAGGTAGGTTGACATCCGATTAGCACAAGAAATAGAAATCCTATGTAGGTTCTAATCTACTAAGTCATTCATCTACTCCAACTCTACACTATCACATATAGCACAAAAGACTCTTTATCTATGTATAAGGATCATTGCTATAACAAGCCAAGACATAGCAGGACTTACTACGCAACTTTGGTTCTGCTAGACCTACCAACGGGGGATGAAATACAAAGGACTCAATGGAACTGTCACTTCCGCGATCTACCACATGACCCGGCCAATAGGGTGCATTTGCAGGTAAATGGCATCTAAGCACCATGCTCACATGAAATCTACCACCTAACCCTCCCGCGAAGAGAGCTAAGCGCTTTGCAAACATATACATAAACTTATTATCAATCATAACCATATCAAATATAGAACTAGAATAAACTAGGAACATAATAAATAGAAAAATAATGATATTAGAATAAAGTCACAAGAATAGATACAAGATAATACCAAATTCGATGATGAAGATCCGGAATTCCGAGCACGGGCGCTCGATTCTTCCTCTATCTAGTCTAAACCTATGTAGAACTTGAAGAACTAGAGTAGCTATTCTAATTCTCTGGTGGAAAGATCTCTCTAAACCCTGGCATTGCTGATGGCTAGCTCTGAAGAATGAATTCTTGAATGAATTAGGGTTTCACCCAGGGGGAGGGGCCCTGAATATATAGCCCCCTTGAAGGAACCACAGCCATCGGATCAAACCGACCTAAATGGACGATAACTATTGCTCCTCAAGGTCGGTGGAGGCGAGAGATCCGCGAGCCTCCACCCGATTGGTGGAGGTGGAGAGGCGGCCGCCCCACACTGAGTCGGCCGCCCCGCCCAATGACAAAGTGGGGCTCGCTTCCGGGGTTTGCCTTCCGGAGTCTTCTAGAGTATACAATTTTACCCGTTCGGCCTTTCTCTCTATGTAATCATGACATGTGGGCCTCCTTGGATGTTTTCCTGATAATCCCCTGCGAAAACACATATTCACCAAAACTTGTGGAATTTGTCAGTTTAAACCCTAAGTCTATGGTGGTGAACAGATTATACCCCTCTTTCTCTCTCTGGTTGACATGTAAAATTGATCATTAACAACCGTTAACACTTACGCTAGCAAAACGCTAACAGGAGCTCAGCTCAATTACGCTACCACAGAGAAGGAGCTCCTGGCAGTCGTTTATGCTATCGATAAGTTCCGGTCTTACTTAGTGGGAGCAAAAGTCATAGTCTACACAGACCATGCAGCTTTGAAATATTTGCTCAATAAGAAAGACGCAAAACCTCATTTGATTCGCTGGATTCTTCTACTCCAGGAGTTTGATCTAGAAATAAAAGATAAAAAGGGGGTAGAAAATACCGCAGCGGATCATTTGTCGCGTATGCAGGTCACTAACATGCAGGAACTACCTATAAATGACTTCCTATGCGACGACATGCTACTAAAGGTGACAGACAACAACCCTTGGTACGCGAACATCGTCAACTATATGGTTGCCGGATATGTACCGCCAGGGGAGAACAGGAAAAAGCTGCAAGTTAAAAGCAGACGTCACCTTTGGGATGACCCATACCTGTATCGAGTATGTTCAGATGGTCTATTGAGGAGATGCGTACCAGCAATAGAAGGCCTACAAATCATTGAGAAATGTCACTCTACACCGTACGGAGGTCATTATGGAGTATTCCGCACACAAGCAAAAATCTGGCAATGCGGATTCTTTTGGCCAACGATGTACAAGGACACCAAAGAATTCATTCGGAGGTGTCGCAAGTGTCAATTCCAAGGAGGCATCACGGCTCGCAACGCAATGCCGCTACACTACAACCTTCAAATAGAAATATTTGATGTGTGGGGCATTGACTATATGGGACCATTCTAGAAGTCCCAAGATTGCGAGTACATCCTAGTGGCTGTTGACCATGTATCCAAGTGGGTAGAAGCTATGCCTTGCAGAGCAGCTGACGCCAAGCACACCAAGAAAATGTTTCATGAAGTGATCTTTCCTCGCTTTGGAACACCACGCATGGTGATAAGCGATGGAGGATCCCACTTCATTGACAAGACATTTAGAGCATTCCTGAAAGAGCTTGGAGCCAAGCACAACATAGCTACCCCCTATCATCCTCAAACCAGTGGTCAAGCAGAGACCTCCAACAAACAGATCAAGAACATCGTACAGAAAACGGTCAACGATATGGGGAAAAGCTGGAAAAGTAAGCTTCCTGATGCACTCTGGGCATACAGGACCGCTTACAAAACCCCTATCGGCATGTCACCATTCCAGCTCATGTACGGGAAAAGTTGCCACTTACCCGTAGAGCTCGAACATCGAGCTTATTGGGCTATCAAGAGCTGGAATATGGATCTCAAATTAGCCGGCAAAAATCGACAGCAGCAGATTTCTGAACTGGAAGAATGGCGGGAGAAGGCTTATCATAGTGCCAAGCTCTATAAAGAACGAACTAAGAGATGGCACGATCATCGAATCAAGCTCAAAACCTTCAAGCGGGCGAAAAGGTCTTGCTCTTCAACTCGAAGGTAAAGCTATTCGGTGAAGGAAAGTTGCGGAGTAAATGGAAAGGACCACACACCGTCATCGACACGTCGACTCATGGGGCAATCACAATTCAAGATGATGACGGTAACATCTTCAAAGTTAACGGTCGCGTCTTAAACCTTTCCTTGAGCCTTCCCGCAATTTAAATTTCGTGAAGAATTAGATCGAATAGATTTAATTATGCCTAGATTTTGAGTGCCCTCACTCTTGTTAATTAGGCTAGTTATTCTATTCCTTCCTATCAAAAATATTTTCAAAAATATTTTTCTCTATCATAGAAATATTCCAGCATTTATCCTTGGGTTTTCCATCTTTAACAAGTGCTGGATATTTCAAATAAATATTTTACAAAAATATTCCTTGAAAATCCCTTCTTATCCATTCAAAAATTGGAGTATACCGTGAGCCTCGAACACCCAACGGATCGAAACACCACATTTTGGAAACACTTCCACCAAAAAGATCCCATGCTTCTCTGAGCATGAGGCACTCTACTGTTGTAGTACTTGAACCAGACCTGCTGAACCCATGGAATGTTATCTTTGGCATAGAATTTGTGTAGCTGTTTCATAAGGAGGGCATCATTCTGGACATAGAGATTCTTAATGCCCAGGCCTCCCTTTTTCTTGGGTCTCTGGGCAAGAGGCCAAGCAACCAAGTTACCTCCTTTTTTTCTGTTTGTATTACCCCTCCAAAGGCATTGCTTTCTAATTCTATCAATTCCCTCAATAACTCCCTTCTGAAGCTTGAAGGTGCACATAGCATAGTTGACAGTAGGTGTGAGGATAGAGTTGATGTACTCCACCCTCCCAGAATAGGACAGTAGAGTAGAGCAGGCAAATAGCTTTCTCTCCACTCTATCAAGGAGAGGTGCAAATTCCACAATTCTTGGTTTTGTGGTTCCAAGTGGGAGCCCCAAGTATGTAAACGGTAGAGATCCCACCCGACCCAGTGTAGCAAAGAATGACCATTTTCTCATTAGGGACATTCATAGGCACCATCTGAGATTTGGCAAGATTGACCACCAGTCGAGTAGAAGAAGCAAAGGTGTTCAGTATAGCTTTGAGGCAAAAAATTTGCTTGTCATCAGCTTGCATGACCAGCAATGTGTCGTCGGCATATTGAACAATGGGAAAATCAGAGGTGGGCTGAGTGTTGACGGTCATTAAGTGCCAATTTTTACTTGTCAACTAAACATGAGAAAGGACTAAAATATGTTCACCAACTAGATATAGGGGTTATACTTGTGAATTCCATGAGTTTTGGTGAATGTCCGTTTCGCGGGGTGTCGCCTGAAAATACCCAAGGAAGGCCCACATGTCGGGTTTACATAGAGATAATCGGGAACCGGTGAAAATTCTATGTCTGGAAGGTTCGAGAAGGCTCGGACCAAACGGGAGCCCGAACGGGCTCGGTGGAGAGTTGGCCGACTCCCACCCTTGGTCGGCCGACTCATGACTGGACCAATCGGCATCGCCTCGCGGATCCCTGTTCCACCGCCTTTGAGGATGAATAATAATCGTCCGTTTAGGTCGGTTTGATCCGAGGGCCGTGGTGCATCCTAGAGGGCTATATAAGCAGGGCCCCTGGCCCCTGGAGGAGGCATCCCTAAAACCCTAATTCATTATCTCCCAGCGGGATCAGAGTTGTAGAGGCGTCCCTTGAATGGATGACTTTTCTTCTCTAGAGAATTAGAGCTAGACATTCCAATGTAGTAGATTAGATCTAGATGAGAGTTAGGGAGAGCGGAGCTATGCTCCGGTTTTGGAGAAGTCTTCAGAGATTTGGTATGTCTTTGTATCTACTCTTTGTAAGACTTATGCTTTAATATATTTATCTTCTCTATTTACTTTATGCCTTTCATATGTATGCTTAGTATAGTTGTTACATTCTAGCATGGGATCTTCGCTTGTATTGAGTGCTCTAGTTATCATATGTAATTAGAGTAGTTATCGATAGTGTAGGCATGGTGCTTAGGCTATCGGTTACCTGAGTTTGCGCCCTATTCTCTGGTTGTGTGGTAGTTACGGGAGGTGACAGCCCCATCCACACCGAATTGAGTAGGTTCTTAAATTAGTAGGACCGTAGTCACGTCGGTAGAGTTATCCTTTGTGGTGCTTTCCCGTCTAGTGATGTCCCGAAGTGCTATTGTATGATTGCTATATCTATCCATCCCCTGTTATCACGAACTAGAGTAATAGAGAAGTATTTAAGAACCTTAATCTCTCCCGTTGTCCTCTCACTCTAGCTAGCTACTCATTTATTATAGAATTCTCATGTGTGCTTTATTATATTACCTTATAGATATCATTTACCCCTGCTTTAGTCTAGTTGGTTTACTACGTTAGTAGATACATGATGGTGAGTTATCGGATTCTTTAACCCTTGCTTCCCCGTGGTAAAATATAAATAACGATACCTGGTTTACTCCCGGTAAAATGCTACAATGGTATGTTAAATAAACTGCGGAATCCTTTATATTTTAGTTGCACGTAATTTATACCAACAAGCAATTTTTGGCGCCGTTGCCGGGAAGCAATCGGTGTTAAGTTTTTGATAATGATCTTGATGTCTGCTAGTTTAGTGTACCACTAGCTTTAGTAGGATTACCCCTTGTTCGTTAAGTGTGGAATAGACGGGACAAAAGAAGCCGTTTTGACCTTCCGGCAAGTTTCCACAAGAAAAGATGAGACATTAAAGAGCCCGGGTCCCTCAACATTCAACATTCATCAACATTGGAACCCCGCCACCTCACGGGTTTGCGTATACATATATATTTTCTAACCATGTGTAGATTGAAAAAAAAGGTCATCGTCACAAGAATTCAAATCACATCGTGACGAACATGGATGTTGCACTACTCACAAATCCCAAAATGTGAGTCATGGTAAGTATGATCAATAATGGTGAGACAGTCTTGCTCATAGATTTTAAAATTTATGAGTAGTTATCTTTTTGAATTCTTGCACCCCACTGCATGTTTACTTTTAACAATTCATGCAATCACTCCATTTAGCTTATTTATGTTTGCTCATCCATTGCATGTTTAGTTTCTTGCATGCATTCACATCGCCTGCATCTAAAAAATAAAAAAATAATAAAAAAAAATCCTCACCATGATCATGCTCTGTCATCTCTGTTTGAGTAACTCTCTATAATGCTTTCATGCTACCTTTGTTTCCTAAAGCATGCTTTGGTTTGGAAGTACTCGAAATACTTCCATTGGCTTTTAAATTAAGCGTGGTGCTTAGGTTAAGTAGCCTTCCTTAATTAAATTAGACATGGAGTCTAGTTTGGTTATTGAGCTAAAAATATGTTTTAGTAGATACTTGGTTATTTTGTTGGACTAACCCCTGAGAAGACTCTCAAATCCAAATTGGGTAAGTCAAGAGATGAACAACCTCGGAGATGAAGCAAGGCATATGATGATCTCGAACAACTTCGCACAAAAGACACAACTCATTCATTATCCAAGGAAGAATTGTAAGTAACAAATATCATTCAGATTGTCTTTTGTTGCAACTTACCTTTGCCTTGAACCATGTTAACGTGCCATAAAAAGAGCATTTAGAAAACTTTATAAATAAAGTCTATGCTAAAAGTAATTCAAATCCATCTTTTCATTAGCATAGATGATGATCATTTACATAGTGGATAATAGCCCATAGTTTGAAATTGTGCAATCCTTCGGGTATGTGTCCACTAACATTTTGCGGGAAAGAACTTATGATGTGCCTGTTCGTGGATTGGCATCACCCGCAAAATAGCCACTTCGATGATGGAACAAAGAAGAAGACAAGAGTTCCACAAGAAGGAACAACAACTTTAACTCACTCAAAGAAGTGGATCAAGGCGACAAGCTATGAGCAACCTTGAAGACATCATAGCATTGAGCCCAACACTCGAGCTAGGATGCCAATGAGGAGCGGGTGCAACACATCTCATTTTAGCCAATTAAAGACCTGCTCTCATTGTTCCCGAAGAGTGAAGACACCATCTTGCACATTGGCGCAAGGACAAGGATGGCATGATAAGCATGCATCCTTGTGTCAACCAATCACCAATCAAGGGTTGACCATCGACCAAGCCTTGAAGGACCATGACCATGGTTGCAAGATAATATCCCTAAGCCATTGGAGATGAAGCATGCATACAAATTCTAAAGAAGCTCCTTCCTTGATCATCAAGATGGATGGCGTACAACTCTTCGCCATGCCGCTAGAAGACAAAGACCATCAAGGAAGAAGTCGAGTCTACATCTCCAATGAACATCAATGCGTCAACCAAGACTCAATGAAAATCAAGAATGGTTGATGAAAGAAGATCATGAAACTGTCTGTCTCCTCATCCTGGATTGGATAGTCCAAACAAAAGCAGAATGCAAAGGAGAGATCTCTACTCAACAGACCTATAATCAAGTCCCTCTCGGATACATGAAGGCTTACAAACGAGAGGACAAACAAGTGTGCGAGGACATAGGAGTACAACACACTCGAGGGATGACTCAACACTCGTATTTGGTTTTACGTGGCGAGCGACAACAAGGTCAAGCTTGGGGGAGGAAGGCCGATGACTCTTCAAACAATGATCCAAAGAATGCTCTTCCTCTTTTCAAGCCCCGTCACTCTTGCACGTTGAGAAGAAACAATGAGTGGAGCACAAGGTCTAGGCATAAAAAAAAAAGAAGGAGTGAAATTTTAGAAGACAAGATGCTCAAGGAGAGAGGTCAATCAAGCAAGGCAAACTCCAAGAAGAAGTAAAGGACCACTAGAAGCATCTACTCTTCATCACAAGGTACTCCAGTGATAAAGACTGTTGGATAAGAAAAGAACATGGGTGACCCCTTTCCTAGAGTTACCATCTCAAGAGGTGCAGTTCTCAAGGTCTCTACCTTTGGGATCAAATGATGCACTGAAGGAGTGAACATGGCAAGAAGTCCTGTTCAGAGGACTTAAATCATTGAACCCTCGCCAAGGAGGTAACTTGGTATTTATCAGCATTTCCTTTCACAAAGATTGCATTTTCCTTTAAGAATATTTATTTTCACTACATGCATCTTAATTGCATCTTCGCTTTACTATCTTTGCACTAGAAAAAGAAAATAAAGATGTTGTGCATTTGCATCCGAGAAAACTACTAAGCCCCATGTGAATAATCATTCATTGTGGTGGCATAAAAATAACTTTTTAGCATATCTATTTTCTCTCGTCTGCATTCCTTTATTATAAAAAAGATAAAAATATTTCTTGTGATCCCGTTATAAGACATTTGAGTTAAGGCTGTTCTAGACAACCAAGGCTTAGAGGTTTTATCACTAACGCTTAATCGATTCCACAAGCTTTGTTGTCTATTTGAGCTTCACTGAGAACATAAAGGATCAAGAAAAGCTAACAGACAGAAGGATGTCCAGTCTCATGTCGAAGTGCTGCCCTCAACGGTTGAACGCCGTCTCCAACAAAGAAACTATCCACGAAACTCCGGGAAGACTAGAACTCCTTCACCGCTGTCGGCAATATCCGCAGACTATGTCAACATCCAGCTTGGGGAGAGCATCCCCCATGTATCAAGCTAAGTGTTCCAACTTGTCAATTTATTTATAGAGCTTGCTAAACAACTAAAAAAAGATGCATAACCTTAGAAACCCGAAAAGATTTCCTTATTTATCTTTTCTACTTTTGGAGAGCTCTTATTAATGTCTGTCTTTAAGTAATCCCTAGAATAAACTCTACATGGAGATGATGAATAGTTGCTCTGCCGTAATTCCTTTCAAGTACCTAGTTTTCAACCTTGCACTCTCCCGAGTTTTAGACACAACTTGTTTAGATTTGAGATTTGCTCAACACGAAACTTGTGGGTAGCGAATGCTTGATCTAAGTCTAGGTAGTTGGTGGATATGATATGGGAAGGTTTTGAGCTGCTGTCCATCTTGTTCCTAGAGATACTAGAGTTCTAGAGAATTTATCTTTGAAAATATTAAATTCCTGCATGATGAGTTCCTTTATGATGAGAGTTCAAATTCCTACCACAAACCATATATTCATGCTTACTAGATTAGGAAAACCCATCTGTTTTTATAGATCATATTGTAGGCATTGAGTGTAGTCTTTATAGGCATTGAGTGTGGTTATCTTGTGGACCCATAAGGAATCGATCATGCGGTTAAAGTCAATACTATGTGCTCTCCATCCATTGATCTATGCTACTTCGTCCTCGAAGCATGCACCCATTTTATAAATACTACATTCATTCTCAGTGCTACTGTCCCCTAGAAGTACCACCCACATATAGATCCACATCCATCACATATTGTGCTATCTCTATCCCGGAGGTACACACTTATGCTGCTCCTACCCCGGGAGTACGCATTCCCCCACATACTTGTCTTTGTCTCTACCCCGGAGATACGCACCTATCTTGCTCCTACCCCGGGAGTACGCATCCATCCATCCATCCATCCATTCTTCCACATATATATATGCCACTCATTTTATTCCATTCGAAAATGTTCTACTCCTACACTTTGGGAGTGAACACTCAAAAATATTCATGGCCATCCTATCCGGGAGTGAACATCTAGAAATAATCATCGCCGTTCCAATTGCCTACATAAAAGCTCCAGTCATTATCATTTCAAGTTATACACTCCCCGTTGCTAAAGTTTCATTTTTAGAGGATTGGTTGCTCTAGTTAAAAAAAAAGAAAAGAGAAAAAAAAAGAGAAAAGAAAGAAAAGAAAAGAGTAGCCAAGTCCTTCAAGAAATTTCAAGGTTTCCGAATAAAGGGAGTCATGTTATCCCCAAAGGAGCAAGTGTAGAAGTAGATGTTCACCAAGTGATCACCCCTCATAATCATTTCTTTATCATCATCATCTTATCATCCATCCCATTTCCTCATTCACATGCACATATGACTTTATTATTATTTTAGTTCCTATTGGATCCATGGTTTAAGCGTGCAATATATGCAAGTGAGTTTGAGTGTCTCCCCACCTATGAGCTCCACATAAGCCTATTAGAAAGTAGGGTGAGAGAGAGAAGGCACTTTCCACTATGCCTTAGTTCCACAAATACCACATATTTTGAGAGAAGAGAGAAGGCATACACTACTCATGCCTTGGAGAGGATCCGAGAAATACCACAAATGAGAGACACGAAAGGTTCATACAAGGAACTCGAGTTTTATTTGAAAATCTTGCAAAAACTCCAGAATAATAGTTGATCAAAGAGCGAGAAACATAGCGCTTGACTTGACCGTTCGTCTTTCAACCGCTCAAGACCCAAGTGACGGTTACAAGCCCCATGGTGAAAGGTAATATGAGTAAGTTTTGAGTCAGAATAGTTCACTCTAATTCGGAGGAGAGTTCTTGTTTGAACGCATGTGTACTTTTGAGACGTGAAAGCATTGTAGCAACTCCTGATCCACACTGAGTTTATCTTTGCTCAGGGACGAGCAAAAGGAAAGCTTGGGGGAGTTGTTGACGGTCGTTAAGTGCCAATTTTTACTTGTCAACTAAACATGAGAAAGGACTAAAATATGTTCACCAACTAGATATAGGGGTTATACTTGACAGAATTCCACGAGTTTTGGTGAATGTCTGTTTCTACGGGGTGTCGTGAAAATACCCAAGGAAGGCCCACATGTCGGGTTTACATAGAGATAATCGGGAACCGGTGAAAATTCATGTCTGGAAGGTTCGAGAAGGCTCGGACCAAACGGGAGCCCGAACGGGCTCGGTGGAGAGTCGGCCGACTCCCACCCTTGGTCGGCCAACTCATGACCTGGACCAATCAGCATCAGCCTCACGGATCCCTGTTCCACCGCCTTTGAGGATGAATAATAATCGTCCGTTTAGGTCGGTTTGATCCGAGGGCTGTGGTGCATCCTAGATGGCTATATAAGCGGGGCCCCCGGCCCCGGAGGAGGCATCCCTAAAACCCTAATTCATTATCTCCCGGCGGGATCAGAGTTGTAGAGGCGTCCCTTGAATGGATGACTTTTCTTCTCTAGAGAATTAGAGCTAGACACTCCAATGTAGTAGATTAGATCTAGATGAGAGTTAGGGAGAGCGGAGCTATGCTCCGGTTCTAGAGAAGTCTTCAGAGATTTGGTATGTCTTTGTATCTACTCTTTGTAAGACTTATGCTTTAATATATTTATCTTCTCTATTTACTTTATGCCTTTCATATGTATGCTTAGTATAGTTGTTACATTCTAGCATGGGATCTTCGCTCGTATTGAGTGCTCTAGTTATCATATGTAATTAGAGTAGTAATCGATAGTGTAGGCATGGTGCTTAGGCTGTCGGTTACACGAGTTTGCGCCCTATTCTCGGTTGTGTGGTAGTTACGGGAGGTGACAGCCCCGTCCACACCGAATTGAGTAGGTTCTTAAATTAGTAGGACCGTAGTCACGTCGGTAGAGTTATCCTTTGTGGTGCTTTCCCGTCTAGTGATGTCCCGAAGTGCTATTGTATGATTGCTATATCTATCCATCCCCTGTTATCATAGAACTAGAGTAATAGAGAAGTATTTAAGAACCTTAATCTCTCCCGTTGTCCTCTCACTCTAGCTAGCTACTCATTTATTATAGAATTCTCATGTGTGCTTTATTATATTACCTTATAGATATCATTTACCCCTGCTTTAGTCTAGTTGGTTTACTACGTTAGTAGATACATGATGGTGAGTTATCAGATTCTTTAACCCTTGCTTCCCTGTGGTAAAATATAAATAACGATACCTGGTTTACTCCCGGTAAAATGCTACAATGGTATGTTCTGTGCGCTTGCGGAATCCTTTATATTTTAGTTGCACGTAATTTATACCAACACTGAGGTATGGGGAGCTTCAGAATGCCCTTATCCTTGAGACCGTTAATAATATACTTGTAACATTTCAGCAGCAATGACAAATAGCGGGGGAAAGTGGATCCCCCTGCCTTACACCCCTCTTGCAATTGAAGATCTTTCCTGGTGCACCATTAAGAAGGACTTGGGCAGAACCAGAAGAGGGGATAGCTTGGACCCATCTGATCCATAAATTAGGGAAATTCAGAACTTCCATCATTTCAACAATGACAGAGTGCTCTATGGTGTCAAATGCCTTTGCAAAGTCAAGCTTGATGAGAACAATCTCATTTCTGGACTGGTGGCACTGGTGAATGTATTCAAAGCTCCAAGCTAAGCAGTCCTGGATGGTCCTATGCTTGATAAACCCATATTGGTTGCTATGAATTAGTTTGAGAATGGAGCCTTGTAGCCTGTCAGCCAGCAATTTAGTGAGCAACTTGATACAACAATTTAGCAGTGATATGGGCCTATAGTCTGAGGCAGTGACAGGGTTGGGGATTTTTGGCACTAGCACAATATATGATCCATTGGTGGGGGCTAAGTTGACTCTTTCATGAAAGAAATCAGAGAACAACTTGTAAATATCAGCCTTAGTTATGAACCAGCACTTTTTCAAGAATACACCATTAAACCCATCAGGCCCAGTTGCCTTGTCAGCAGGCATAGCTTTGATAATACTGTCAATCTCTGAATGCTGGAAAGGAGCAATCAAACTATTGAGATCCACATCTGTATTGTTCTAAACTAGAGAGTTCAGATCAAAAGCCATAGAGACTTCACTTGTTAGACCCATTCTGTTTCTATATGTGTACCACAAATGGTTGGCCTTGTCTTCATGCTGAATTAGCGTGACACCATAGTCATCTTGCAAGCTGAGCAATCAGGTTTCTTCTGTAAGAAACCGTGGCCATGGAGTGGAAGTATTTTGTACATTCGTCTCCATGCTTAATTCTGTTGATTGTATTTTGTTGCCTCCAGTATGTGTTCTGTTGTTTTAGAAGACTAGCAAGCTGCTGCTTGACCACTACCCTGGTGTTCCATTCGGTATTGAAAAGTGGCCTGTACTCCTCCACGGTGTCAAGGTATAACACCACCTTATTGCGGTTTTCGATCGAGTCTTGATGTTTGAAATAGATCTGCTCCACTTTGCTTCGGATCATGTCTTAGTCTTTTGAATTTTGCTGATAAAATTGCAACAATGTTTCTGTATTTCTCCTAATAGCTTGATTCCAAGAGCATTGAACAGTATTGAGAAATGTAGCGTGCGAGGTCCAAAAGTTCTCAATCCCGAAAATGCTCGCCCTTGGAATTTTTGTTTCAATAGAAATCCTGCATGGCACGTGATCGAGGGTTGGCCTGGCAAGAGGGGTGACCATGGTATTTGGGAAGTCAGAGGTCCAGTTGACCGAGGTAAAAAACCAGTCCAACTATTCAAGCAATGGTTCTTGCTGCATATTGCTCCAAGTATATGACCTTCCCTTTAGAGGCAGCTCAACTAAACCCAAGTGATCAATAACATCATTAAAAATTTGTGTATCCTGAAAGTTGCCTGTTGACGTTTCTTAACGCAATCACTAGAATTGTTACATCCCAGTGGTCACGCCAAGAAACGCCAGGGTTGATAGTCGTGTTCTAAAGATATAATTATCCGCAAGCGCACGGATCTATCATTGTAGCATTTCACCCGGGGAGTATTCTCAGGGTATCGTTATTTATATTTTCCCGTAGGAAGGCATGGTGCAGAGGTGTCTAAACATGGATATGGATGATTGACTTCATGTCATCGAAATGAGACTCTAAGTACTATACAGGGGTAAGTATAAATGGTTTTGCAAGATAGTGGACACACATTTGGCCAAACTCAAGGATAAAATATAAAAGAAAGAATAAACGAATGAATGAATAAAGAATAAACCTAAGCGGAGCAGGTAGGTCAATTGTAGCTATGTCTGAACAGCTAAGTCATATAGTCTACAGGGTTAGAGAAAGATCAGAGCCTAAGATAACAGGGAGACCCCCGCAGCTGGCGACCAGCCGATAGAGGCATTTACGAACTCCTACACGACATACGGACGTGGGGGATTACAAAGGACGGACAGGGCTATCACCACCTGCCGCCTACCCCTCAACCGTGGCATGCCGTCATATCCGAAGGCTCGTATCCGGACACCACGCCCGCATATTTGAGAACTACCTACATCCCCCGCGGACTCCCACCCTGCGGATGGACGAGCTAGAACATAGGCAAACCCGAAGGAACAACAAACCGTTACCCCATTCTCATCAAGATCTCTACTCCTATAAATCATATGAACGATGAAGAACAACGAAGAACATGCTAAGATATGATCATAAGAACTTTGGTCTAGTTCATATGAATCAGGTTTAGCAACAACGCAACTATACTCTAGTTCAAGAACAAGGCTACATAATAAGAATAAGAACTTGAAGTAGGAAGAACACTCCATAGTATATTACCAAGTGATGATCCTCTTCCTAGGAGACAAGCTCTCCTTGATAGCTCAACCTAGCTCCTAAACTACTAGACTAGGCTAGAGAACAAGAGTAGAGGAGAATGGCTCAAATGAATGTGTGTGTGAGAAATGCTTGGATTTCCCCTTTTATATGTTGAGCAGGTCGGTTTGGAGCCATACATGGAAGGAACACCAGCGCACCGCCCTCCTTTGCATTTAATGTACCGCCTCCAGGAAGCTGCCACACCTGTCAGGCTGGGGGGGCGCGAGCGCGCCCCTGGCGCGGCCGCGCCGGGGTAGAGCCTCCCCCCAACCGACTTCGGCTGGTGGGGCCTTCCTGTCAGGTGTGACGAGGTGGTGTGGTGTTTTGGCCCATTTCAATCCTGGATGGGCTTGTCTCCTCCTTGTGCCTCTTTTACGCTTTGCCGGAAAGCGCCTTTTCTGTATAAAATCCCCTGTACTTGGTGTATTTCCTGTAAACGTTGCTAAACTCCAGATACAAGTGGAATTCGGTTAATAGCACAAGTATATGCGTGTAAGAACATGTAATTCTCCTTTTTCTATCTTAAGTTGGTGGTTAAAATGTGTCAATAAGGACCGCCAACATTGCCCCCACTTCTATTTCTGTTTTCCAAGGATCTATAAAAATTGAAATCGCCCATCAGAATCCAGTTAGCCTCATCTTGGATGTCTAGATTTCTCAACCACTAAACAAAAACTGATCTAGCTAGCTCCAAACATGGACCATAGACAGAAGCAAGGTACTGTTGATGTCTATTAAGTGCAACTGAAATAAGAAGGGTTCATAGCGCACGAGAATATATCATCGTAGCATTTTAACCGGGAGTAATCCAGGTATCGTTATTTATAATTTTACCACTAGGAAGGGAATGCACTTGGATAATGAGTGATGAGCAATGCACATGCAATAATGGAGAGCTTAACCTTGTCTGTATCGATCATCTCATACAGGGTAAGTGTCACATAAAATATAGGAATGAATGATAAATGACATAAGATAAATGAGAGCATTTAGCCACATAAAATAATAGTAATAAGCCATCTCAACTTAGTACTCTAAGCTTATAACACTAGCATGGACTAGGACGATCTAGGGTGTAATCCTATGTTATTCTAACTATAAAGTCAAAGCATACAATGATTAGTGCAAGAACATCTAGCAATCATGGCGGGAAAAGGTTACATCTATGCATAGTGATATTACTAGAGAAGACTAGAGACATAGCAATGACTTCAATGTAATAGGTTTGTTCTGCTAGACCCATACTCGGGAGAAGGGCTACAAAGGACTCAACAGGACTGTCACTCCCGCGATCTACCTCACGATCCGGAATATAGGGTGCAATCACAGATAAATACGGCCTAGGCACCACGCCTACACAATATTTACTACTCACCCATCGATCTAATGAGCAAGCGCTATACGATCCTATGCATAAACACAATTCTAGTCCAACTATGCTAAACATATAATCAAAGTAGACTAAGAACAATATAATTGAGAACATAATCAAATAGAGCAAAGTCAAGTCGATATAATAGAATAGAATAAAGTACTACTCATAGTATCATGAACAATGATGAATATTACAAGAATGTAGAGGGAATTACCAAGAACTCCGACGATCCGGACTCCAAGCTAGGCTTGATTCCCTCTAGATCTATTCCTATGTAGCTATGCTACTAAACTATGGAGCTCTAATTGAGATGGTGGCTCGGCTTCTCGAATCCTCTCGATGAATGAAGAGAGAATGAATTAGGGTTTCACCCAGGGGCCAGGGGCTCTGAATATATAGCCCCCTAGGATGAACCATAGCCCTCGGATCAAACCGACCTAAATGGACGATAATTATTCATCCTCAAAGGCGGTGGAGGCAGGATCCGCGAGACTCGACGTGATTGGCTGAAGTGGGGAGTCGGCCGACTCCCCCCCTTGGGCGGCCGACCCTGGCCTATGCCAGGTGGGGCCCAGCTTCCAGGGTTCGCCTTCTGGAGTCTTCTAGATTATACTTTTTTACCCGTTCGGTCTTTATCTCTATGTAATCATGACATGTGGGCCTCCTTTGGTTCTCTTTCTGATAACCCCCTGCAGAAATAGACAATCACCAAAACTCATGGAATTCTATCAGTGTAACCCCTATATCTAATAGGTGAACTCATATTAGTCCTTTCTCTTGCTGCGTTGACGGTATAAAATTGGTACTTAACGACCGTCAACAAACTCCCCCAAGCTTACCTTTTGCTCGTCCCTGAGCAAAGATAGACTCAGTGATGGATCAGGAGTTGCTGCAATGCTTTTACTCCTCACAAGTACACATGCGTTCAAACAAGAACTCTCCTCCGGATTAGAGTGAACTATTCTGACTCAAAACTTATTCATATTACCTTTCACCATGGGGCTTGTAACCGTCACTTGGGTCTTGAGTAGTTGAAAGATAGAACGGTCAAGTCAAGCGCCATGTTTCTCGCTCTTTGATCAACCATTATCCCGGAGTTTTTGCAAAGTTTTGGAATAAAACTCAGAGTTCCTTGTATGAACCTTTCAGGTCTCTCATTTGTGGTATTTCTGGATCCTTCTCCAAGGCATGAGTAGTGTATGCCTTCTCTCTTCTCTCAGAATATGTGGTATTTGTGGAACTAAGGCATAGTGAAAAGTGCCTTCTCTCTCTCACCCTACTCTCTAATAGGCTTATGTGGAGCTCATAGGTGGGGAGACACTCAAACTCACTTGCATATATTGCACAGTTAAGACATGGATCCAATAGGAATTAAAATAATAATAAAGTCATATGTGCATGTGAATGAGGAAAGGATGATAAGATAATGATAGGATGATGATGGTATGCTGGTGATAAGGAAATGATTATGAGGGGTGATCACTTGGTGAAACATCTACTTCTACACTTGCTCCTTCGGGGATAACATGACTCCCTTTATTTGGAAACCTTGAGACTTCTTGAACTTCTTGAAACTTCTTGAAAGGAAGGACTTGGCTACTCTTCTTTTTCCCTTTTTTTTCTTCTCTTTTTTTTAGAGCAACCAATCCTCTGAAAACGAACTTTAGCAACGGGGATCATATAACTTGAAATGATAATAACTGGAGCTTTTATGTAGGCAATGAAACGGCGATGATTATTTCTAGATGTTCACTCCCAGGATAGGAGTAGAACCTTTTCTGGATGGAGTGAAATGAATGGCGTATGTATATGTGGATGGATGGATGGATGGATGCGTACTCCTAGGGTAGAAGCAGCATAGGTGCGTATCTCCAGGGTAGAGATAGCACAATAAATAGGGAATGCGTACTCCCAGGGTAGGAGCAGCATAAGTGTGTATCTCCAGGGTAGAGATAGCACAATATGTGGTGGATGTGGATCTATATGTGGGTGGTACTTCGAGGAACAGAAGTAGCACAGAATGAATGTAACATTTATAAAATGGGTGCATGCTTCTGAGGACAGAAGTAGCATAGATCAATGGATGGAGAGCACATAGTATTGACTTTAACTGCATGACTGATTCCTTATGGGTCCATAGCATAACCACGCTCAATGCCTATAAAGACTACACTCAGGCCTACAGTGTGATCTATATAAACAGATGGGTGTTGATGTCTATTAAGTGCAACTGAAATAAAGAGGGTTCCGCAAGCGCACAGAATATATCATCGTAGCATTTTAACCGGGAGTAATCCAGGTATCGTTATTTATAATTTTACCACTGGGAAGGGAATGCACTGGATAATGAGTGATGAGCAATGCACATGCTATAATGGAGAGCTTAACCTTGTCTGTATCGATCATCTCATACAGGGTAAGTGTCACATAAAATATAGGAATGAATGATAAATGACATAAGATAAATGAGAGCATTTAGCCACATAAAATAATAGTAATAAGCCATCTCAACTTAGCACTCTAAGCTTATAACACTAGCATGGACTAGGACGATCTAGGGTGTAATCCTATGTTATTCTAACTATAAAGTCAAAGCATACAATGATTAGTGCAAGAACATCTAGCAATCATGGCGGGAAAAGGTTACATCTATGCGTAGTGATATTACCGAGAGAAGACAAGAGACATAGCAATGACTTCAATGTAATAGGTTTGTTCTGCTAGACCTATACTCGGGAGAAGGGCTACAAAGGACTCAACGGAGGTGTCACTCCCGCGATCTACCTCACGATCCGGAATATAGGGTGCAATCGCGGATAAATACGGTATAGGCACCATGCCTACACAATATCTATCACTCACCCATTGGCCTAATGAGCAAGCGCTATACGATCCTATGCATAAACATAATTCTAGTCCAACTATGCTAAACAAATAATCAAAGTAAACTAAGAACGATATAATTGAGAACATAATCAAATAGAGCAAAGTCAAGTCGATATAATAGAATAGAATAAAGTACTACTCATAGTATCACGAACAATGATGAATATTACAAGAATGTAGAGGGGAATTACCAAGAACTCCGACAGATCCAGACTCCAAGCTAGGCTTGATTCCCTCTAGATCTATTCCTATGTAGCTATGCTACTAAACTATGGAGCTCTAATTGAGATGGTGGCTCTGGCTTCTCTGAATCCTCTCAAAGGAATGAAGAGAGAATGAATTCTAGGGTTTCACCCAGGGGCCAGGGGCTCTGAATATATAGCCCCCTAGGATGAACCACGCCCTCGGATCAAACCGACCTAAATGGACGATAATTATTCATCCTCAAAGGCGGTGGAGGCGGGATCCGCGAGACTCGACGCGATTGGTCGAGGTGGGGAGTCGGCCGACTCCCCCCTGGGTCGGCCGGCGACCGCTGCCCGGTGGGGCCCGGCCTTCGGGGGTCGCCTTACGGAGTCTTCTAGATTATACAATTTTACCCGTTCGGTCTTTATCTCTATGTAATCATGACATGTGGGCCTCCTTTGGTTCTCTTTACGATAACCCCCGCAAATAGACAATCACCAAAACTCGTGGAATTACGTCGGTGTAACCCCTATATCTAATAGGTGAACTCATATTAGTCCTTTCTCTTGCTGCGTTGACGATATAAAATTGTTACTTAACGACCGTCAACAAACTCCCCCAAGCTTACCTTTTGCTCGTCCCGAGCAAAGATAGACTAAGTGATGGATCGGGAGTTCTTTGCAATACTTTCACTCCTCACAAGTACACATGCGTTCAAACAAGAACTCTCCTCCGGATTAGAGTGAACTATTCGACTCAAAACTCACTCATATTACCTTTCACCATGGGGCTTGTAACCGTCACTTGGGTCTTGAGTAGTTGAAAGATAGAACAGGCAAGTCAAGTGCCATGTTTCTCGCTCTTTGATCAACTATTATCCCGGAGTTTTTACAAGGTTTGAAATAAAACTCAGAGTTCCTTGTATGAACCTTTCAAGTCTCTCATTTGTGGTATTTCTGGATCCTTTCTAAGGCATGAGTAGTGTATGCCTTCTCTCTTTTCTCAGAATATGTGGTATTTGTGGAACTAAGGCATAGTGGAAAGTGCCTTCTCTCTCTCACCCCTACTTTCTAATAGGCTTATGTGGAGCTCATAGGTGGGGAGACACTCAAACTCACTTGCATATATTGCACGGTTAAGACATGGATCCAATAGGAACTAAAATAATAATAAAGTCATATGTGCATGTGAATGAGGAAATGGATGATAAGATGATGATAGGATGGTGATAAGGAAATTATTATGAGGGTGATCACTTGGTGAACATCTACTTCTACGGTTGCTCCTTTGGGGATAACATGACTCCCTTTATTCGAAACCTTGAAACCTCTTGAATGGAAGGACTTGGCTACTCTTTCTTTTTCTTTCTTTCTTCTTTTCTCTTCTTTTTTTTAGAGCAACCAATCCTCGAAAACGAAACTTTAGCACGGGGAGTGTATAACTTGAAATGATAATAACTGGAGCTTTTATGTAGGCAAATAGAACGGCGATGATTATGTCTAGATGTTCACTCCCAGGGTAGGAGTAGAACCTTTCTGGATGAAGTGAAATGAATGGCGTATGTATATGTGGATGGATGGATGGATGGATGCGTACTCCCAGTGTAGGAGCAGCATAAGTGCGTATCTCCAGGGTAGAGATAGCACAATATGTGGTGGATATGGATCTATATGTGGGTGGTACTTCGAGGAACAAGTAGCACGGAATGAATGTAACATTTATAAAATGGGTGCATGCTTCGAGGACGAAGTAGCATAGATCAATGGATGGAGAGCACATAGTATTGACTTTAACCTGCGTGACTAATTCCTTATGGGTCCACAACATAACCACACTCAATGCCTATAAAGTCTACACTCAAACCTACAATATGATCTATATAAACAGATGGGTTTTCCTAATCTAGTAAGCATGAATATATGGCTGTGGTAGGAATTTGAACTCTCATCATAAAGGAACTCATCATGCAGGAATTTAATATTTTCACGAGATAAATTCTCCGAACTCTAGTATCTCTAGGAACAAGATGGACAATGACTCAAAACCTTCCCATATCATACCCGTCAACCACCTAGACTTAGATCAAGTGTTTGCTACCCACAAGTTTCGGGTTCGAGCAAATCTCAAGTCTAAACGGTTGTGTCCAAAACTCGGGAGAGTGCAAGGTTGAAAACTAGGTACTTGAAAGGAATTACGGCAGAGCAACTATTCATCATCTCCATGTAGAGTTTATTCTAAAGGATAACTTAAAGACAGATTACAAGAGCTCTCCAAAAGTAGTAAAGATAAATAAGGAAATCTTTCTGGGTTTCTATGGTTATGCATCTTTTTTAGTTGTTTTAACAAAGCACACTCTAATAAGGCATACATAGATAAGTTGGAAACACTTAGCTTGGTACACGGGGGATGCTCTCCCCCAAGCTGGATGTTGACGTAGTCTGCTGATGTTGCTGACAGGCACTGAAGACGTTCTAGTCCTCCGGGAGTGTTGTAGATAGTTCTTTGTTGGAGACAAGCATTCAATTGTCGCGGCGGCACTCGACGGGGACTGGATGTCCTTCCGCTTGTTAGCTCTTCTTGATCCTTGATGTTCTGTGAAGCTCAAATAGACAACAAATCTTGTGGAACCAATTAAGCGTTAGTGATAAAACCTCTAGGCCTTGGTTGTCTAGAACTTTCTTAACTTAGACTTGTTCTAACAGGATCACAAGAAATATTTTTATCTTTTTATTATTTAAGGAATGCGAGACGGGGAAAATAAATATGCTTTGAGAAATTATTTTTGTGCCACCACGGTGAATGACTATCCACATGGGGCTTGACGATTTTACGGATGCAAATGCACAACATCTTTATTTTCTTTTCAAATGCGGAGATAAAAGAGTAAAGATGCAACTAAGATGCAAGTAGGGAAATAAATATGCTAAGGTAAAAATATAATGCTGAAAAGTAATGCTGATAAATACCAAGTTACCTCTTGGCGCGGCGTTCGGTGGTTTTAAGTCCTCCGAACAGGACTTGTCATGTTCGCTCATTTTTCAAGGGGCGCATTGGCTGGCGCCTCGGATGATGTCGCCTCGTGTGTAGGAATTGATTCGATTTTGCTTTTACTTTCCACACCTTCTTTGTTGGAGAAGATGACCTTGAGGAGGAAGTTTCTTAGGGCACTTGGTTTTCTTACGGTAGCACCTCTTCGGGTTCTTCTACAATGTTCTTCTCTTCTTCTCGGGTATCGATCTTCATATCTAGACACTTCTCCCTCATAGTCGGCCCATCCATACGTAGTGATGTTCTTCTTGTTACGCGACGGGTACTCGCCTTCTCCTTGCTCTGTTCTTCTTGGGCTCCTCAGTGATTATATAATTATTATTGAAGTAGCGGCGTACCTTCTCAGTGGGAAAGTGGAAATGGATCTCTCCTGTCCTAATATAGATGATAGATCTGGTGGTGTTCAGGAATGGTCTTCCTAGGATGATTGGAGGATCGTAGTCATCTCCCATGTCAATGACTAGGAAGTGTAGGGACATAATGGTCATCTATCTGGATGAGGACATCCTTCACTTCTCCTTCGACGAAGCGGAATGTCGTCTGCCATTTGTAGGCTGTGCATAGGTGGGCTCCAAAGGCATAGTGCCATATAGATACTCATAGGTTACCTTGGCCATGATGTTGACGCCGATCCGGGGGTCACGATGCGACTTTATTGAAAGAGCTTCTGTTGATGGAGCATTGAATGGTTGGGACACCTGGGTCATTCTTCTTGATCGGACGTGGGGACTGAGTAAGTGGTCATGCTCCTTATGGACTGCGGTGACCATCCTCCTTGTCTCCGTCTTCTTGGTCTTCTTATTCTTGTTCTTGCTCTTCTTAGCTGGATTCTTCTTCTTCTCACTTTGTTCTGCGATGAGGATGTCTTGAGGACTGCACTCTGTTCTTGAAGAAGAAGGTTTCTCGCTTGCCCTTGATGTTGAAGATGATCTTGGCGGTGTTGGCATACATGATGGCTCCGGCGGTGTTCAAGAATGGTCGTCCCCGAGAATGATAGGGGACCTTTCATTACTGCACGTATCCGTACCACGAAGTCTGCTGGAACATACGAGTTGCCCACTCGTACACATATATCTTCTAGTACTCCCAAAGGGACACGGAGTGACGATCGCAAGCTGCAAGCACATGGTTGTGTATGCTAAGGGGCATCGAATAGCTTCTCATATATCACTCTTGGCATGATGTTGATGCTTGCACCGAAGTCACAGATTGCTTCATTAAAGTTAGTACTTCCAATGGAGATCGGAATGACTGTCTCCCGGATCGCCCTTCTTGATTGGCAGAGTTGAGTCAATCCATGACCCCTTCGATGGATCACTCCAGCTATCTTCTATATTGAATATATCAACACGATTTGCAGTTTCGAGCTCTTCGGGTTGTCCTGCGAGTTTACCTTGGCCAGTGGAGGGAGCAAGGTTAACAAGCTGTTGTACCTGCGACTCAAGTATCTTGGTGAAGCTGAGCTGACTCTTGATGGCATTGGAAAAGCCATCCATTCTGTTGCTGAGTGTCTCTAGGACCTTATCATTTGATGTCAGCTTCTTGGACAGATTGTCCATCATCTTGCCTTGATTCAGCACTAACTCTCTCAAAGGCGGCTGGTTGTAATTGTAGGAGGAGTTGTTACCTTGATAGTTGCCTGAATAATTGCCTGAGTAGTTAGGCCTCTGCTGTTGATTCCAACCTTGATTCTGCTGAGGACGGTAGTAATTGTTGTTGTTGTTGTTGTTGTTGTTGAGGTAGTTCACGTCCTCCTTCAGCTCTGGGCGGTTAGCACTGTGTGCCCGGTCTCTCCACACTCTTCACATGTCATGCGAGCATCATGTATATGCATGACTTCTTTCTTCTGCGGGCTCTCTCATCGAGCCTCTTCATTAGCAAATCCATTTTGGCGAGACAGCATGTCTACCTCTTTCAGGGTGCATTCCTCCACCTCTCTTGCGGGTCTGCGTTCTTTCTTCACTCCAACCTTGGTTGGATGCCATCTTCTCCACAAGAGGCGTGGCTGAGGAATAGTGAGTGATAAGAATGCACCTCCAAAGCGGCATCCATCGTCTCACGTGTGCTATTGCTAAGCCCATGGTAGAATGTCTGCATAAGCGGCCAATTCTCCATGCCATGATGAGGACACTCGAGGATGTAATCTTGAAAGCGCTCCCAAGCTTCGGGACAGTCTCATCATGGTGTTCTTTGAAAGCTTGATATCTTCCCACGAAGAGCATTTGTCTTGCCCATGGGGAAGAACTTTGCCAAGAAATTAGTGGAACATAATGCCCACGTAGTATTCTTCTCCTTATTGGCGTAGAACCACTGTTTCGCTCTCCCCAAGAGTGAGAATGGGAAGAGGCGAAGTAGTATAGCATCTCTGGGGACATCCTTGATAGTGAATGTGCTACAAATCTCCGAGAAAGTGTTGGAGATGAGCACTAGCATCTTCATGGGCCTTCCCACAGAACTGGCTTGCTTGCACCATGTTGATCAGCGCAGGCTTGAGCTCAAAAGCTCCTTCGATGTTCGCAGCTGGTCCAGTACGAATGTTGTCCGTAGTGGGAGCTGAGAACTTGCGGAGTGACTTGTTTGCCATGGCTTCAAACGCTGGTGTCAAGTCTCGAACGAAAGGTCAACTTTCTGCTTCCGACAAACTTCCAAGTTGAGTTGATGATGATGATTGATTGGTCTTCTTCAACTTGC
Organism: Themeda triandra; assembly: GCA_018135685.1. Classification (NCBI taxonomy): domain Eukaryota; kingdom Viridiplantae; phylum Streptophyta; class Magnoliopsida; order Poales; family Poaceae; genus Themeda; species Themeda triandra. The sequence goes on along the minus strand of JAENPR010001678.1, from coordinate 30,332 downwards.
TTCTGGCCTTCCTGAATAAAGCTTCTGGATCGTCAATATAATTATCAGGAAGAATTGTCTTTTTCATACATTACCCTGCATAAGATATAAAATAGACGAAAGACAAGGGTAAGGCTGTATGAGTAGAGAATGGTGACAGTGCTCAATCTCATTATGTAGTGCAATGTTGCTCATTATCCATTGGCTTTCAACCTTCCCCGGCAACGCGCCAAAAATGCTTGTTGATGTCTATTAAGTGCAACTGAAATAAAGAGGGTTCATAGCGCACAGAATATATCATCATAGCATTTTAACCGGGAGTAATCCAGGTATCGTTATTTATAATTTTACCAGGGAAGGGAATGCCTTGGATAATGAGTGATGAGCAATGCACATGCTATAATGGAGAGCTTAACCTTGTCAGTATCGATCATCTCATACGAGTAAGTGTCACATAAAATATAGGAATGAATGATAAATGACATAAGATAAATGAGAGCATTTAGCCACATAAAATAATAGTAATAAGCTATCTCAACTTAGCACTCTAAGCTTATAACACTAGCATGGACTAGGACGATCTAGGGTGTAATCCTATGTTATTCTAACTATAAAGTCAAAGCATACAATGATTAGTGCAAGAACATCTAGCAATCATGGCGGGAAAAGGTTACATCTATGCATAGTGATATTACCAGAGAAGACAAGAGACATAGCAATGACTTCAATGTAATAAGTTTGTTCTGCTAGACCTATACTCGGGAGAAGGGCTACAAAGGACTCAACAGGGGTCACTCCCGCGATCTACCTCACGATCCGGAATATAGGGTGCAATCGCGAGATAAATACGGTATAGGCACCATGCCTACACAATATCTATCACTCACCCATTGGCCTAATGAGCAAGCGCTATACGATCCTATGCATAAACATAATTCTAGTCCAACTATGCTAAACATATAATCAAAGTAAACTAAGAACGATATAATTGAGAACATAATCAAATAGAGCAAAGTCAAGTCGATATAATAGAATAGAATAAAGTACTACTCATAGTATCACGAACAATAATGAATATTACAAGAATGTAGAGGGGAATTACCAAGAACTCCGACAGATCCGGACTCCAAGCTAGGCTTGATTCCCTCTAGATCTATTCCTATGTAGCTATGCTACTAAACTATGGAGCTCTAATTGAGATGGTGGCTCTGGCTTCTCTGAATCCTCTCAGATGAATGAAGAGAGAATGAATTCTAGGGTTTCACCGAGGGGCCAGGGGCTGTGAATATATAGCCCCCTAGGATGAACCACAGCCCTCGGATCAAACCGACCTAAATGGACGATAATTATTCATCCTCAAAGGCGGTAGAGGCAGGATCCGCGAGACTCGACGCGATTGGTCGAGGGGGGAGTCGGCCGACTCCCCCTGGTCGGCCGGCGCGGCCCGCCGTGGGGCCCGGCCTTCGGGGTCGCCTTAAGGTCTTCTAGATTATACAATTTTACCCGTTCGGTCTTTATCTCTATGTAATCATGACATGTGGGCCTCCTTTGGTTCTCTTTCGATAACCCCTGCGAAATAGACAATCACCAAAACTCGTGGAATTCTGTCAGTGTAACCCCTATATCTAATAGGTGAACTCATATTAGTCCTTTCTCTTGCTGCGTTGACGATATAAAATTGTTACTTAACGACCGTCAACAAACTCCCCCAAGCTTACCTTTTGCTCGTCCCTGAGCAAAGATAGACTAAGTGATGGATCGGGAGTTGCTGCAATACTTTCACTCCTCACAAGTACACATGCGTTCAAACAAGAACTCTCCTCCGGATTAGAGTGAACTATTCTGACTCAAAACTCACTCATATTACCTTTCACCATGGGGCTTGTAACCGTCACTTGGGTCTTGAGTAGTTGAAAGATAGAACAGGCAAGTCAAGTGCCATGTTTCTCGCTCTTTGATCAACTATTATCCCGGAGTTTTTACAAGGTTTGAAATAAAACTCGAGTTCCTTGTATGAACCTTTCAAGTCTCTCATTTGTGGTATTTACGGATCCTTTCTAAGGCATGAGTAGTGTATGCCTTCTCTCTTTTCTCGAATATGTGGTATTTGTGGAACTAAGGCATAGTGGAAAGTGCCTTCTCTCTCTCACCCCTACTTTCTAATAGGCTTATGTGGAGCTCATAGGTGGGGAGACACTCAAACTCACTTGCATATATTGCACGGTTAAGACATGGATCCAATAGGAACTAAAATAATAATAAAGTCATATGTGCATGTGAATGAGGAAATGGATGATAAGATGATGATAGGATGGTGATAAGGAAATTATTATGAGGGGTGATCACTTGGTGAACATCTACTTCTACAGTTGCTCCTTTGGGGATAACATGACTCCCTTTATTCAGAAACCTTGAAACCTCTTGAATGGAAGGACTTGGCTACTCTTTCTTTTTCTTTCTTTCTTCTTTTCTCTTCTTTTTTTTTAGAGCAACCAATCCTCTGAAAACGAAACTTTAGCACAGGGAGTGTATAACTTGAAATGATAATAACTGGAGCTTTTATGTAGGCAAATAGAACGGCGATGATTATGTCTAGATGTTCACTCCCAGGGTAGGAGTAGAACCTTTCTGGATGAAGTGAAATGAATGGCGTATGTATATGTGGATGGATGGATGGATGGATGCGTACTCCCAGTGTAGGAGCAGCATAAGTGCGTATCTCCGGGGTAGAGATAGCACAATATGTGGTGGATATGGATCTATATGTGGGTGGTACTTCGAGGAACAGTAGCACGGAATGAATGTAACATTTATAAAATGGGTGCATGCTTCGAGGACGAGTAGCATAGATCAATGGATGGAGAGCACATAGTATTGACTTTAACTGCGTGACTAATTCCTTATGGGTCCACAGCATAACCACACTCAATGCCTATAAAGTCTACACTCAAACCTACAATATGATCTATATAAACGAGATGGGTTTTCCTAATCTAGTAAGCATGAATATATGGGTTTGTGGTAGGAATTTGAACTCTCATCATAAAGGAACTCATCATGCAGGAATTTAATATTTTCACGAGATAAATTCTCCGAACTCTAGTATCTCTAGGAACAAGATGGACACAGCTCAAAACCTTCCCATATCATACCCGTCAACCACCTAGACTTAGATCAAGTGTTTGCTACCCACAAGTTTCGGGTTGAGCAAATCTCAAGTCTAAACAAGGTTGTGTCCAAAACTCGGGAGAGTGCAAGGTTGAAAACTAGGTACTTGAAAGGAATTACGGCGAGCAACTATTCATCATCTCCATGTAGAGTTTATTCTAAAGGATAACTTAAAGGCAGTTACAAGAGCTCTCCAAAAGTAGAAAAGATAAATAAGGAAATCTTTCTGGGTTTCTATGGTTATGCATCTTTTTTAGTTGTTTTAACAAAGCACACTCTAATAAGGCATACATAGATAAGTTGGAAACACTTAGCTTGGTACACGGGGGATGCTCTCCCCCAAGCTGGATGTTGACATAGTCTGCTGATGTTGCTGACAGGCAGTGAAGACGTTCTAGTCCTCCAGGAGTGTTGTAGATAGTTGCTTGTTGGAGCATTCAATTGTCGCGGGCGGCACTCGACGGGGACTGGATGTCCTTCCGCTTGTTAGCTCTTCTTGATCCTTGATGTTAATGAAGCTCAAATAGACAACAAATCTTGTGGAACCAATTAAGCGTTAGTGATAAAACCTCTAGGCCTTGGTTGTCTAGAACTTTCTTAACTTAGACTTGTTCTAACGGGATCACAAGAAATATTTTTATCTTTTTATTATTTAAGGAATGCGAGACGGGAAAATAAATATCTTTGAGAAATTATTTTTGTGCCACCACGGTGAATGACTATCCACATGGGGCTTGACGATTTTACGGATGCAAATGCACAACATCTTTATTTTCTTTTCAAATGCGGAGATAAAAGAGTAAAGATGCAACTAAGATGCAAGTAGGGAAATAAATATGCTAAGGTAAAAATATAATGCTGAAAAGTAATGCTTGATAAATACCAAGTTACCTCTTGGCGCGGCGTTCGGTGGTTTTAAGTCCTCCGAACAGGGACTTGTCATGTTCGCTCATTTTTCAAGGGCGCATTGGCCGGCGCCTCGGATGATGTCGCCTCGTGTGTAGGAATTGATTCGATTTTGCTTTTACTTTCCACACCTTCTTTGTTGGAGAAGATGACCTTGAGGAGGAAGTTTCTTAGGGCACTTGGTTTTCTTCGGTAGCACCTCTTCGGGTTCTTCTACAATGTTCTTCTCTTCGGGTATCGATCTTCATATCTAGACACTTCTCCCTCATAGTCGGCCCATCCATCGTAGTGATGTTCTTCTTGTTACGCGACGGGTACTCTGCCTTCTCCTTGCTGTTCTTCTTGGGCTCCTCGGTGATTATATAATTATTATTGAAGTAGCGGCGTACCTTCTCAGTGGGAAAGTGGAAATGGATCTCTCCTGTCCTAATATAGATGATAGATCTGGTGGTGTTCAGGAATGGTCTTCCTAGGATGATTGGAGGATCGTAGTCATCTCCCATGTCAATGACTAGGAAGTCTGTAGGGACATAATGGTCATCTATCTGGATGAGGACATCCTTCACTTCTCCTTCGACGAAGCAGAATGTCTGATCTGCCATTTGTAGCTGTGCATAGGTGGGCTCCAAAGGCATAGTGCCATATAGATACTCATAGGTTACCTTGGCCATGATGTTGACGCCCGATCCGGGGTCACAGACAGCTTTATTGAAAGAGCTTCTGTTGATGGAGCATTGAATGGTTGGGACACACGGGTCATTCTTCTTGATCGGACGTGGGGACTGAGTAAGTGGTCATGCTCCTTATGGACTGCGGTGACCATCCTCACTTGTCTCCGTCTTCTTGGTCTTCTTATTCTTGTTCTTGCTCTTCTTAGCTGGATTCTTCTTCTTCTCACTTTCGTGATGAGGATGTCTTGAGGACTGCAAAGCACTGTTTGTTCTTGAAGAAGAAGGTTTCTCGCTTGCCCTTGATGTTGAAGATGATCTTGGCGGTGTTGGCATACATGATGGCTCCGCGGTGTTCAAGAATGGTCGTCCCAGAATGATAGGGGACCTTTCATTACTGCCTGTATCCAGTACCACGAAGTCTGCTGGAACATACGAGTTGCCCACTCGTACACATATATCTTCTAGTACTCCCAAAGGGACACGGAGTGACTGATCCGCAAGCCGCAAGCACATGGTTGTGTATGCTAAGGGGCATCGAATAGCTTCTCATATATCACTCTTGGCATGATGTTGATGCTTGCACCGAAGTCACAGTTGCTTCATTAAAGTTAGTACTTCCAATGGAGATCGGAATGACTTGGTCTCCCTGGATCGCCCTTCTTGATTGGCGAGTTGAGTCAATCCATGACCCCTTCGATGGATCACTCCAGGCTATCTTCTATATTGAATATATCAACACGATTTGCGGTTTCGAGCTCTTCGGGTTGTCTGCGAGTTTACCTTGGCCGGTGGAGGGAGCAAGGTTAACAAGCTGTTGTACTGCGACTCAAGTATCTTGGTGAAGCTGAGCTGACTCTTGATGGCATTGGAAAAGCCATCCATTCGTTGCTTGAGTGTCTCTAGGACCTTATCATTTGATGTCGGCTTCTTGGACCATTGTCCATCATCTTGCCTTGATTCAAACTAACTCTCTCAAAGGCGGCTGGTTGTAATTGTAGGAGGAGTTGTTACCTTGATAGTTGCACGAATAATTGCACGAGTAGTTAGGCCTCTGCTGTGATTCCAACCTTGATTCTGGCGGGACGGTAGTAATTGTTGTTGTTGTTGTTGTTGTTGTTGAGGTAGTTCACGTCCTCCTTCGGCTACGGGCGGTTAGCACTGTGTGCCCGGTCTCTCCACACTCTTCACATGTCATGCGAGCATCATGTATATGCATGACTTCTTTCTTCTCAGGGCTCTCTCATCGAGCCTCTTCATTAGCAAATCCATTTTGGCGAGACGGCATGTCTACCTCTTTCAGGCGGTGCATTCCTCCACCTCTCTTGCGGGTCTGCGTTCTTTCTTCACTCCAACCTTGGTTGGATGCCATCTTCTCCACAAGAGCCGTGTGGCACGAGGAATAGTGAGTGATAAGAATGCACCTCCGGCGGCATCCATCGTCTCACGTGTGCTATTGCTAAGCCCATGGTAGAATGTCTGCATAAGCGGCCAATTCTCCATGCCATGATGAGGACACTCGAGGATGTAATCTTGAAAGCGCTCCCAAGCTTAAGGGACAGTCTCATCATGGTGTTGCTGAAAGCTTGATATCTTCCCACGAAGAGCATTTGTCTTGCCCATGGGGAAGAACTTTGCCAAGAAATTAGTGGAACATAATGCCCACGTAGTATTCTTCTCCTTATTGGCGTAGAACCACTGTTTCGCTCTCCCCAAGAGTGAGAATGGGAAGAGGCGAAGTAGTATAGCATCTCTGGGGACATCCTTGATAGTGAATGTGCTACAAATCTCCAGAAAGTGTTGGAGATGAGCACTAGCATCTTCATGGGCCTTCCCACAGAACTGGCTTGCTTGCACCATGTTGATCAGCGCAGGCTTGAGCTCAAAAGCTCCTTCGATGTTCGCAGCGGGTCCAAGTACGAATGTTGTCCGTAGTGGGGCGAGAACTTGCGGAGTGACTTGTTTGCCATGGCTTCAAACGCTGGTGTCAAGTCTCGAACGAAAGGTCAACTTTCTGCTTCCGACAAACTTCCAAGTTGAGTTGATGATGATGATTGATTGGTCTTCTTCAACTTGCTTCTGGCCTTCCTGAATAAAGCTTCTGGATCGTCAATATAATTATCAGGAAGAATTGTCTTTTTCATACATTACCCTGCATAAGATATAAAATAGACGAAAGACAAGGGTAAGGCTGTATGAGTAGAGAATGGTGACAGTGCTCAATCTCATTATGTAGTGCAATGCTGCTCATTATCCATTGGCTTTCAACCTTCCCCGGCAACGGCGCCAAAAATGCTTGTTGATGTCTATTAAGTGCAACTGAAATAAAGAGGGTTCCGCAAGCGCACAGAATATATCATCATAGCATTTTAACCGGGAGTAATCCAGGTATCGTTATTTATAATTTTACCACTGGGAAGGGAATGCACTGGATAATGAGTGATGAGCAATGCACATGCTATAATGGAGAGCTTAACCTTGTCTACGTATCGATCATCTCATACGGGGTAAGTGTCACATAAAATATAGGAATGAATGATAAATGACATAAGATAAATGAGAGCATTTAGCCACATAAAATAATAGTAATAAGCTATCTCAACTTAGCACTCTAAGCTTATAACACTAGCATGGACTAGGACGATCTAGGGTGTAATCCTATGTTATTCTAACTATAAAGTCAAAGCATACAATGATTAGTGCAAGAACATCTAGCAATCATGGCGGGAAAAGGTTACATCTATGCATAGTGATATTACCGAGAAGACAAGAGACATAGCAATGACTTCAATGTAATAAGTTTGTTACGCTAGACCTATACTCGGGAGAAGGGCTACAAAGGACTCAACAGGACTGTCACTCCCGCGATCTACCTCACGATCCGGAATATAGGGTGCAATCGCAGATAAATACGGTATAGGCACCATGCCTACACAATATCTATCACTCACCCATTGGCCTAATGAGCAAGCGCTATACGATCCTATGCATAAACATAATTCTAGTCCAACTATGCTAAACATATAATCAAAGTAAACTAAGAACGATATAATTGAGAACATAATCAAATAGAGCAAAGTCAAGTCTGATATAATAGAATAGAATAAAGTACTACTCATAGTATCACGAACAATAATGAATATTACAAGAATGTAGAGGGGAATTACCAAGAACTCCGACGAGATCCGGACTCCAAGCTAGGCTTGATTCCCTCTAGATCTATTCCTATGTAGCTATGCTACTAAACTATGGAGCTCTAATTGAGATGGTGGCTCGGCTTCTCGAATCCTCTCGGATGAATGAAGAGAGAATGAATTCTAGGGTTTCACCGAGGGCCGGGGGCGTGAATATATAGCCCCTAGGATGAACCACGGCCCTCGGATCAAACCGACCTAAATGGACGATAATTATTCATCCTCAAAGGCGGTAGAGCGGGATCCGCGAGACTCGACGCGATTGGTCGAGCTGGGGAGTCGGCCGACTCCCCCTGGTCGGCCGACCGGCTGCCCGCTGTGTGGGGCCCGGCCTTCGGGGTCGCCTTACGGAGTCTTCTAGATTATACAATTTTACCCGTTCGGTCTTTATCTCTATGTAATCATGACATGTGGGCCTCCTTTGGTTCTCTTTCGATAACCCCCTGCAGAAATAGACAATCGACAAAACTCGTGGAATTCATCGGTGTAACCCCTATATCTAATAGGTGAACTCATATTAGTCCTTTCTCTTGCTGCGTTGACGATATAAAATTGATACTTAACGACCGTCAACAATGGGTTTTCCTAATCTAGTAAGCATGAATATATGGCTGTGGTAGGAATTTAAACTCTCATCATAAAGAAACTCATCATGTAGGAATTTAATATTTTCACAGATAAATTCTCCAGAACTCTAGTATCTCTAGGAACAAGATGGACAGCAGCTCAAAACCTTCCCATATCATACCCGTCAACCACCTAGACTTAGATCAAGTGTTTGCTACCCACAAGTTTGAGGTTCAGAGCAAATCTCAAATCTAAACAGTTGTGTCCAAAACTCGGGAGAGTGCAAGGTTGAAAACTAGGTACTTGAAAGGAATTACGGCAGAGCAACTATTCATCATCTCCATGTAGAGTTTATTCTAGGGATCACTTTTTAAGACAGATTGCAAGAGCTCTCCAAAAGATAAATAAGGAAATCTTTCTGGGTTTCTATGGTTATGCATCTTTGTTAGTTGTCTTAACAAAGCACACTCTAATAAGGCATAAAAAGATAAGTTGGAAACACTTAGCTTGGTACACGGGGGATGCTCTCCCCCAAGCTGGATGTTGACATAGTCTGCTGATGTTGCTGACAGGCACTGAAGACGTTCTAGTCCTCTTGGAGTGTTGTAGACGGTTGCTGTTGGAGACAGCGTTCAAGTGTCGCGGGCAGCACTCCGACAGGGGACTGGATGTCCTTCTGCCTGCTAGCTCCTCTTGATCCTTGATGTTCTGTGAAGCTCAAATAGACAACAAAGCTTGTGGAACTGGTTAAGCGTTAGTGATAAAACCTCTAGGCCTTGGCTGTCTAGAACTCCCTAACTTAAACTTATTCTAACGGGATCACAAGAAATATTTTTATCTTTTTATTATTTAAGGAATGCGAGACGGGAAAAGTAAATATCTTTGAGAAATTATTTTTGTGCCACCACGGTGAATGACTATCCACATGGGGCTTGAAGTTTTTCCTGGATGCAAATGCACAACGTCTTTATTTTCTTTTCTAATGCGAGAGATAGAAGAGTAAAGATGCAACTAAGATGCAAGTAGGAAAATAAATATGCTAAGGTAAAAAATGCAATGCTGAAAAGTAATTGCTGATAAATACCAAGTTACCTCTTGGCATGGCGTTCGGTGGTTTTAAGTCCTCCGAACAGGACTTCTCATGTTCGCTCATTTTTCAAGGGGCGCATTGGCTGGCGCCTCTGATGACTTCGCCTCTTGTGTTGGAATTGTTTCTGATTTTACCTTCCATACCTTCTTTGTTGGAGAGGATGACCTTGAGGAGGAAGCTTCTTGGATCACTTGTTTCTCTTCTGCTGGTAGCACCTCTTCTTGTTCTACAATGTTCTTCTCTTCAGGGTATCGGTCTTCATATCTTGACACTTCTCCCTCATAGTCAGCCCATCCATCTGTAGTGATGTTCTTCTTATTCTGGCGACGGGTACGCTGCCTTCTCCTTGCTCTGTTCTTCTTGGGCTCCTCAGTGATTATATAATTATTGTTGAAGTAGCGGCGTACCTTCTCAGTAGGGAAGTGGAAATGAATCTCTCCTGTCCCAATATAGATGATAGCTCTGGGGGTGTTCAGGAATGGTCTTCCTAGGATGATTGGAGGATCGTAGTCATCTCCCATATCGATGACTAGAAAGTCTGTAGGGACATAGTGGTCATCAATATGGATGAGGACATCCTTTACTTCTCATTCGACGAAGTGTTGACAGTTGTTAATGATCAATTTTATATGTCAACCAGAGAGAGAAAGAGGGGTATAATCTGTTCACCACCATAGACTTAGGGTTTAAAACCGACAAATTCCGCAAGTTTTGGTGAATATGTGTTTTCGCGGGGATTATCGGGAAAACATCCAAGGAGGCCCACATGTCATGATTACATAGAGAGAAAGACCGAACGGGTAAAATTGTATACTCTAGAAGACTCCAGAAGGCAAACCCTGGAAGCGGAGACCCACCTGGCATAGGGGTGAGTCGGCCGACTCCCAGGGTGGGTCGGCCGAGTGGCCACCTCCACCAATCAGGTGGAGGCTCGCGGATCCTACCTCCACCGACCTTGAGGAGCAATATTTATCGTCCGTTTAGGTCGGTTTGATCCGATGGCTGTGGTGCATCCTAGGGGGCTATATATTCGAGCCCCTATTTTATGGCTAAACCCTAATTCATTCAAGAATTCATTCTTCGAGAGGTAGCCATCAGCAAAGCCAAGGTTTAGAGAGATCTCCACCGAGAGAATTAGAATAGCTACTCTAGATCTTCAAGTTCTACATAGGTTTAGACTAGATAGAGGAAGAATCGGGCGCACATGCTCGGAATTCCGGATCTTCATCATCGAAATTTGGTATTATCTTGTATCTATTCTTGTGACTTTATTCTAAATATCATTATGTTTCTATTTATTATGTTCCTAGTTTATTCTAGTTCTACATTTGATATGGTTATGATTGGTAATAAGTTTATGTATATGTTTGCAAAGCGCTTAGCTCTCTTCCCGGGAGGGTTAGGTGGTAGATTTCATGTAAGCATGGTGCTTAGATGCCGTTTACTGCAAATGCACCCTATTGGCCGGGTCGTGTGGTAGATCGCGGAAGTGACGGTTCCGTTGAGTCCTTTGTATTCCATCCCCCATTGGTAGGTCTAGCGAACCAAAGTTGCGTAGTAAGTCTGCTATGTCTTGGCTTGTTATAGCAATGATCCTTATACATAGATGAAGAGTCTTTTGTGCTATATATGATAGTGTAGAGTTGGAGTAGATGAATAACTTAGTAGATTAGAACCTACATAGGATTTCTATTTCTTGTGCTAATCGGATGTCAACCTACCTTTTGTGAGTAGTCTATATCTAATCTCGTGTGATTTATACCACGAGCTTATTACTTATATTTCCTTATTTATCATGGTTTACCCCTCGCAAAGTATGTGACAGTGCAATCAATCACTCATAGGTAGTCGTGTTTAGCAAGTTCATCTCATTGTTTAAGTCCTTAGTTCTTTCCTTTGAGCTAAATATAAATAACGATACCTGGAATACTTCTGGTAAAATGCTACGATGGTGTATTATCGTTAAAACTTGCGGATCCCATATTTTTCTTGATTAGAGGAGCGGTTTCTATACCAACACTTCGGCGCCATGGTAGGGATGACAACTTAGCGTGAGTGGTGTTAGAAGTGTCAACAAGCATTTTTTGGCGCCGTTGCCGGGGAAGGAATAAACTTTTAGAGAAAAATTGCTTAAGCGAGATACTTAGAAAATGAGTGATTGTCACTAGTCACCTCTTCTTTGGCGGTTCACCCCTGTTGTTTTTCTTTGTCTATATTTTATACGGGGTATTAGCGGGATTGAATCGATTCATTCAAACTCTCGATCATCGAGTTGGTTCAATCAAGAAGGAAGCTCGTCACCAATCGAGATGGTGAGAAGACCTTCTTGGAGTTCTCTGCTCCAACAATAGAGAACATCCGCACCGGTCCAAAGAATACACACTAATATGGAGTTTGAGATCAAGCCAAGTCTCATCAACATGGTGCAAGCTATCCAATTCGGTGGAAAGGTACATGAAGATGCAAGTACACATTTACAAGACTTCATGGAGATTGGAAACACCATCGCCATAGATGGAGTTAAAGAAGACCTCATACTTCTTCGCCTCTTTCCATTCTCACTAGTGGGAAAAGCGAAGCGAGTGGTTCTATGCAAATAAAGAAGATATCAATACATGGGCGAAGTGTTCCAAGGCCTTTCTAGCAAAATTCTTCCCAATAGGCAAAACAAATGCCTTAAGAGGAAAGATTACCAACTTCCAACAGCAGAAGACAGAGACCATGTCAGAAGCATGGGAGCGCTTGCAAGGATACATCCAAGATTGTCCCCATCACGGAATGGAAGAATGGTTACTCATGCAAGGTTTCTATCACGGATTAACTCCGAAGACGCGTGAGCACCTAGATGCAACTGCTGAAGGATCATTCTTATCACTCACTCTTGGGAGAGCTAAAAGACTTATGGAGAAGATAGCAGATAATCAAAGCTGGTCCCAAGACAACATTCAAGATTGCCATCGAGTGAAGAAGCAATAGAAGAAGTAAATGCATTATCAACCAAGATGGATACCTTACTCCATTGGCTTGACCCGAGAGGGCCAAGTACAAGGAAGATCAAAGAGCAATTGAAGCAACGTATAAGCAAAATTCAAGTCCCGTTGTGAGAAAGGTTCCACATTGGGTGCAATCATCAATTAACCAAGGTACACAGTCAGGTAATTATGCAAAGCAACCTACTTTAAGAGAGTTGGTCCTACAACAGTCCAAGATCAACTCATCTATGGAGGATAGGTTTGCTGCTAATGACAAAATCTTGGAGAATTTAAGCATTAAAATGGATAGTTTCTCCTCTGCCATTAATGATCAATAAGAAGATAGAAGAAAAGATAGCCAAGTTGGCCGTTGCACTGCCTGTTGCCACTAACCCTGAGCAGGTGAGATCTATTACTACAAGAAGAGGGAGTTCCACCAGAGATCCTCCCTATCCAAAAGGAGCAAAAAGGCCAGCCGTGCTACCACCGATGGCGAGAAGAAGAAGACTTCCAACCCGAGTTAGAAGTATTACCACAAGAATCGGTACGAAGCCGAGTACAAGACCGGAAGCAAGACAACAATTTCGAGATACAAACTACTTACCGTTTCCTCGAAGGAAGAGAGGACCACAACAGACAGATGTGCAGTTTGGCAAGTTCGTGGAGGTAATTCAAAAGTTATATGTCAATATACCTCTGCTGGATGCCATACAGTCCCCACTTATGCCAAGTACATAAGAGATATTCTTAACAAGAAGAGACCACTACCATCCAATGAAGTGATCAAGCTAACTGAAGAATGTAGTGCGGCCATCCTCAACCAACTACCAAAAAAGAAGAAAGATCCAGGATGTCCCACTATCGACTGCACAATTGGAGATCAATATTTCAATAATGCACTCTGCGATCTTGGAGCAAGTGTCAGTGTGATGCCCGCAGTAGTCTACTACAAGCTCAACCACACTGCACTTGAGCCAACATCAATGTGTCTACAACTAGCCGACCAATCAGTCCGTTATCCGTTGGGCATTGCTGAAAACATTCCAGTCAAGATAAGAGAGTTCTTCGTGCCAGTAGACTTTGTAGTACTGGATATGCATCCAGACTCAAAGGTGTCACTTATACTTGAAAGACCTTTCTTGAGTACCGCCAATGCACACATTGATGTCGGGAAGGGAGAAATCAAGTTCACTATAAATGGGCAAGAAGAGCAATTCGCATTCAAGTCAAAACAAGAGCTCAATAAATCCGTGAAGATGGTAGAAGAAGATCGACAAGTACAACCACCGGAGGCGAGAGGATGCATCTCACGGGAACATCAGCGGAATAAATATTTTGGAAGGTCCAATTCGGAGGACTTTTAAAAATCTGAATCCTCGCGGAAAGGTAACTCGGTATTTATCCGCATTTTAAATTCCATCTCTTATAATTTTTCTTAGACATGTTTACTACTAGCATTGCAAAAATTCTACGCCCCATATAAATAATTTTACGGTGTGTGACAACCCGTCAAAAATATTTTATCGTGGTGGCACAAAAATTTATCATTTCATGCATTTAAATTAGTTTACCTTCATTTAAATTTCTGCATTGTTTATAATTTTTATCATGGCATTTAGTGCTTGGTGGGTCCCTCACCATGGGTCCCACATGTCATAGACTACACCTCACATACATCACATCACATAATTTCATCCACTTCCACTCACCTCCACTATCCTCTCTTTTCCACCTCCAATTCCACTCAACCGACCAAAAATTTTGGATGAAGGAAAGATCACGCAATAGCATGTGAAGTGGCAGCCACATTGGCCAACCTGGTGGGGCGGCCGACCCCACCATTGGGGCGGCCGACTCTCCCCCTCCTCCTCTATAAATAGGCCTCCTCCCATGGCTTCCTTGCACCACCCACACTCCAGAATTTTAGCCAAACCTTCTGCTCTCGACTTCGAGTTTCCTGGAGAGAGTTAGAGAGAATAGGAGAAGAGTAGGAAGAGAGAAGAAGTGAGAAGAGTGAGCAAGAGTTTGTAGCAAGTGAAGGGAAGGGATAGTGCTGAGTAGATTATCACAAAATTTAGTGGAGATGCTGTCCAAATAGGATAAAGAAAATTTAAAATTTAGGGGAGGTTGTCAAAATCAAGACTGAAGTTTGGAAACTTTGTCATGAAGAATGACTAACCTCTCGGACCGACTACGGACGGCTAACCACTAACCTTGTGCTAATCCTTCTCTCCACTAGTGTTTGTTTTTGTTTGTTTTGAGAAATTTGCGGGATGAAGGGGCGTCTTCCGGGGGATCTCGGGAACCTTCAGGAAGATCAGGACAAGAAGTGCATCCCGCCAGAACTCGGTGGCTGGTTCCGACATGAGTGTCGACCCACCACCAGCAGCACCTGCAGCAGCACCTGTAGCAGCACCTGCACTACCACCAGCATCTCAGAGAGTCCTCATGAGAACATCCGACCTCGCCCTGAGAACTGCCCCGGAGAAGGAGATATACAAGAAGCTCAAGAACAAGCGTTTCATCCACACGCCAGTCATCGATCCGACACTTCTGCTACAGACAGGTATGGCTCAAGAATTCGATACAATTTTTCCACTAGTTGGTTGGACTTCCTTTGCAAACCTCACTGAGAAGGGGATTAGGCTCTTGACCATAGAATTCCTTAGCACCCTTCAATACACGGATAATGGAGTTTATTTTAGAATGTTTGCTCTGGAATATTCTGTCTCTTGGAGAAACCTTAGTGACCTCCTAGGTTTCCCTCAAGATGCTCTCATAGACTTAAATGCAGCACTAGGTGATTTTGATGCACATAGGTTTTGGAGCAGCATTTCTAAAGCACCTTACCACATAGCACACCGCACCGTTTCATAGAGCATCCTACGCTTAGATTTTTGCATCGTTGGATAGGAGCCACCTTTTTTCCACGATATGACGAAAGCAAGATCAGAATAGCCGACTTACAGTTGCTGTACGCGGCTGTCAAGAAACAGAAAGTATCTCCTGTCCACCTCTTAGTGAACCATTGGATGAGTGTCCCCGGGTACAAAGTAGGAAGTGTGGCCATCTGCTCGCTTATCACTCGCATTGCCACAAGCTTGAAGTTATTAGAGGGAGCTACTTTTTAGTACATTGAACATCATAGAGAATTTTATGACCTCTACACTTTTGGCCAAGGTCACTTGCGAAAAAAGTGAATGATGTTTTTTATGCAAAATATGGTGAAGCTGCGATCCGGTTACCTAACCCGGAACCGGCTTTGTATTATGTGCAAAACTATCATGTTGAGTTGCGAGCGGAACCGGTGAATGAGAGAGCACCTCGAAGAGTTCGCTCGGAGAGGGTCACGAAATCGTGAACCCGTTTGGCGTGGTGCCGAAACCGCCCAAGAAGAACCGGCACATGCCGGTTTCAACGATTGGAATGTACCTCGGCACCACTCACGAACTCATGGGTGTACCCACCACAAAGCCAACCACATCAACCATTCATGGTTTCTACCCACCATACACGAGCCGGGAACATCGGCCGGGACCCTCACAGCCACCAAGATACTCTTATGACCCCTTTGGTACCACCGATGAAGAAGAAGAACCCCACCAAGATTTTGAGCCACGTCGCCACTCCGATGCCACCGGTTTCATTTTCACCCAGCAGCACTATGATGAACAAGTAGCCTTCCAGCACAACACCACTGCCACTCTGAATCGCCATGATCAGAGGTGGAATGACCAGCTCCAGTGGAACCAGAACACCACCCAGACATTAGGCACCATTCAAGAGAGCCAGGAAGAAGCCGCCTCCATGTTGCATGGCTTAGTGGACCTGTTGCACATCCACTACCCACCACCGCCGCCGCAAGACTAGCTTGGGGGAGGACCCCCATTATCAAGATGAGTATTTCTTTCCGTTTGTTTCAGTTTGTTTGTTTTCAGTTTGTTTGCTTTTTAGTTTATTTTATGCATCTAAAAAATAAAATTAGAAAAACTAAAATCCAATAAAAATTTGCTTGCCGTTTCAAGAAGTTTGTTTAGTTTGCTTCCTTTAAGTGTGCTTGTTTATATTTCAAGTTTGGCTTAAGATGAAAACCAAATAAAAAGAGTGTGCAAGTTTGTTTTCAATTCAGTTTGCTATAAATAAAATTGTGTAGACTTGAGGATTGCATGATGGAAATGATGAATAGTTGGTCTGCTCTAATTCTTTGCAAGTACCTAGCTTTAAATTTGAGTTCTCCCAAGATTTGGATACACTGTTTGACAACTGGATTTACTCTACACCTGAAACCTGTGGGAGGGTATGCTTAAACTAAGTCTAGGTAGTTGACGGACATGATATAATGATAATCTGAGCTGCTGTTCATTGTGTTCCAAAGTGCCACTAAATTCTGGAGATTTGATTGTGAAAATTATAAATGATTCATGATGAGTTCCTTATATGACAGAGAGTTAAAATTCCTACCACAGCCAAAACTTGATTATTAGAATAGGAAGCCTCCTCATTTGTTAGGCTCGTCTTTGCCGTCGGCCGTGTTGTATCCTTATGAACTCATCATACAGCTAAATCTTGGTTTCACACTCACTTGCACCCCTGCTACTTCTACCCCGGAAGTACGCACCACATAAAGCCTATTATCATCCATTGAAATTTTTCTACTCTTACACTGAGAGTGAACACCCAAAAAATATTCCCTTGTTTATTTGCTAGCCACTTATCCAAAATCAATGCTCCAAGTGTTCCATTTGTTCCCGATGAGAAGTTGTCAAGATTGAGAAGTGTTCCATTCAAGAAATATTCCATTCTTGGGCTGCAAGAATTATAAAAAAAAAGAGAAAAGAGAAAGAAAGATTTATGAGCCCAGTCTTTTGTCAAGTTTCCAAAGTTCAAGTTCCAAGAAATTTCAAGTTCAATTTTCAAGAAGATTCAAGTATTGAAGAAGTTCCAAGTTTCATCCAAATAAAGGAGCATTGATAATTCCTTTGTGCACCCCTTCTCCTCCCACAAATATTTCTCTCCATTTTTCATCATCCACATATATATAACCACACATGCACACACCAATGATTGGTTGTATGTTGAGTTCCTTCGGATCCATGGTTCGGTCATGCCAACGCATTAGTTCTCCACACCTATGAGCTCCACATAAGCCTTTATTAGAGTAGGTGAGAGAGAGAGAGAGTGAAGGCTCATCTATAAATGTCTTGAACCACAAATACCACATATTCCGAGAGCAAGAGAGAAGGCATACTTCCTTTCAATGCCTTAGAGAGGATCCAAAAATACCACATATTGAGAGACTTGAAAGGGTCGTATTAAGGAACTCTGAGTTTTATTGAAAATCTTGTAAAAACTCCAGAACAGAGGTGGAACAACAGAACATGAGACAACAGTGCTTGACTTAATTGTTCTGTCTTTCAACTACTCACGACCCAAGAGCAGGTAAAAGCCCCATGGTTGAAAGAAACATGAGTAAGTTTGGGAGTTATGATAGTTCACTCTAGTCTGGGGATGAATTCTTGTTTAGAGCATGTGTATTTGTAAAGCGTGAAAGCATTGCAGCAACTCCTGATCCATCTTCTGTAGCTATTTGCTCAGGGACGAGCAAAGGGTAAGCTTGGGGGAGTTTGTTGACGGTTGTTAATGATCAATTTTATATGTCAACCAGAGAGAGAAAGAGGGGTATAATCTGTTCACCACCATAGACTTAGGGTTTAAACTGACAAATTCCACAAGTTTTGGTGAATATGTGTTTTCGCAGGGGATTATCAGGAAAACATCCAAGGAGGCCCACATGTCATGATTACATAGAGAGAAAGACCGAACGGGTAAAATTGTATACTCTAGAAGACTCCAGAAGGCAAACCCTGGAAGCGGAGACCCACCTGGCATAGGGGTGAGTCGGCCGACTCCCAGGGTGGGTCGGCCGACTGGCCACCTCCACCAATCAGGTGGAGGCTCGCGGATCCTGCCTCCACCGACCTTGAGGAGCAATATTTATCGTCCGTTTAGGTCGGTTTGATCCGATGGCTGTGGTGCATCTCTACTACATATAATGCATCAAAAAAACATTACTAAAGCCACACACAAAACTGTCTTCAACAGTCATTATCTCTCCTAATCTTTGCTAAGTGCACCCAAACAAATGTACCTAAAAGCTAACCAAACTTTGAAATCAAGGGATCAGATTTACTCTAATCTTCTCTTTCTCTTACTCACCCACATCCAACGGACAAGATTGCTGGGATCAAACCTCATCACTCATCTAATCCCTCCTCCTCCGGTCCCACCACGCGCCCACCGCCCACGATCTCGCGTGGTTTCAAGGCGCCGTAATTGCCTTCCTCCACCCGAAGCATCGCGGCCCCGGCCATTCGCCAAAGCCGCGCTTCCCACGGCGCTGGGCGGACGCCCTCCACACCGCAAGACCCCTCCACCTTGGGCCGCGGACTACACCAAGGCGGCGCGAGCCGAGGCCCGCCCACCGCCGGAGTGGGCGGCGTGGGTGGCGGCGACGCGCCCGCGGCCGCGGGCGGAGCGGCGGGGACGACGTGCCCTCCTCCGCGGGGCTCGCGGGGAGGTGTGGCCCGGCTCTTCTCTCCACCGGAGGCGGCGGCGGTGGCGCCGCCGCCGCTTGGAAGTACGCGGAGGCTGCGCTCGCGGCGCGCCTCGCCCGGCGCTCCTCCTCGCGCTCCTCTCCACCGAGTACGGTCCGGTCCGGTGTTTGGTGGCGGCGGCGGCTTGTGTCGCGTCTCGGTGTGGTCCATGGCGGAGCTCCGCGAGGGCCCACGAGCGACGGCGGATGCGACGACCGGGACACGGCACCGCACCGCGAAGGCCGCCGCGAGCTCGCCCCTTCCCGTCTCTTTCCCCATGCGCTAGCCGCTGTGGATCTACCTATTCCGCGCTCTATCTCGTACGCGATCTATCTCCCCGGATCTCCCATCACGGTTTCTCGGTCTTCATGATTAAGCAAGCGGCACTCGCGAGAATCCATCCACATACATCGATTTGAACCATCCCGGCTTCCGATCTCCCCGGTCGGGCAAGCCGGATAGTGGAGACCAGCTGCCATGAGCAGGCCGCAAGGTGCTTAATCCTTGATTCATAGAGATCTCAAATATCTTTTATCTTCATCGATCATAATATTTCTTTGTGTTATCGAATATTACTAATTGCTACAAATTGGTGCGAGAACTATTATCTTTGTGAAATCGGTCGGTGTTTATTAGGCGCTCACATCAAATAAAATCACAATTGCTACTCACATGTTGAATTAAGGTAATTTCAGTCCGCCCGGCCGTGAGAAAAGGATCTTGCAAGCCGGGATAGTGAGTATTCTTATTGCTTTGCTTTCCGTTGCAAAAATTCATTTGAAGGTGAACATGGATGCCATCGTCAAATTTACTATTACGGGTTACCTTGTGCACCATGGGGGATAAGTGACAAACCCGCCCCGTAGAGTGTGCTAATGAATGCATATCTCCTAAATCTTCTATGTAGAGATCACTACGTGGTAGCGAGAGAGTCTCCACGAGAAGAGACAAGTGTGTTAAGCATAATGTATTTGTGTGTATGGATTTTCTGTTTCATATTCCCCATGTATAATCTTAAAGTTTCAGTTAGGTACGTATATTTGATCATTGCTCCTATCATGCTGTCTATCACAACGGCTTAAAGGAATTGCTCGACATTGTTGGGTAATCTATTGTACAGTACGCATGGCCTTGATGCCGACATTGACACCCTATGTGTTGGGCCAATACATCCAACTCAATGTAAGAGGGGCTCCTTTTGAAATCCCGAGTTAGTGTATCACTATACTGCCTAAAAGCTGCTTTTGATTTTTAGGATTAGATAGGGTCTCTACATGTTGGTGTAAACTTTTTCATCAATTTGGATATATGTCCCTGGTAGTTTTGTTGAATCTGTCATAGGCTTAGGAACCAAAATGCAATTCTACTTTGTCCGAGATGCTTTCTTTGTCAAGGTGCACACATGAAAGCTTTTTTTACTCAATCATTATTGCTGATTTTTGCTTCAAGATCTCGGGTGCTAATGGGCGACATCCAAATGCTTTTTCTTGGGCTCGGACTCGGACTCGGTTCCTTTGGCAACAAGGAGGATAAGATTACCTGTAAGCACATTACTCGGCTTATACCGGAGAAAACATTTATGTTATTTGCAAGAAGAGGGTAATATTAGCTCTGTTTGAAAATACGAAAAGGGACTACTACTTAGAATTTGATGATGATGTTTCCAACCAACATTGACTTTTCAATATCAACGACATGTTGGGTCAGATTTGAACATGTCTCAATTCCATTTTACACTCTTTTGTTCCTGTTTTTTAATTGCTTGAAATATATTGGGTAAATAATTAATCAAGTAAGTTTTCTTTACATATTCTATTTCAAAATCATGTCCAACAAATCTTTACTACTAAGCATTTCCAATGCCAATGTGAGGTCACTCGCCCCGTGCCCCGTTAGTCACATGTCGCCGATATGATTCACTTCCTACGCAAAGATTTTTAGGATATATGCGGGAGGATTCATGGATTCTTTGGAAGTTTAGATTTTATGGCAATTCGGTTTGGTTACGGTAGCATGGATTAGACATGAAAGAAAATGCTACTTACCTTTTATTTTTCTTGTCATATTTTTAGCGTTTTTGACATATATATATATGTAGTATGTTCTTTGGACTCGTTTTGGTTGGTTATTTGCGGGAAAATATGTTTTGAGGGCAAATGATATATTCATCCAATTTTGATTGGTTGTTTGCACAATTAGGCTTCCTCATGGTTGGATAAAGGTCTGGATACATGTACGATGACCCGGCATGGGTGGTCAAACCTCGTAGCATATATCTTGGGCCTTGTTTACTTCCCGTCGGGATCCCGATTCGGCAACGCTACTGTGTTCTCTTAGGAACAACGTAGCGCGTTTTTTGTTTTTTAGTGCAAAAAATTGTCCAAATATTGATTAATTAGACTCTAAATGTTCGTCTCGCAACGTACAACAAAACTGTACAAATAGTTTTTGATTTCATCTACATTTAGTACTCCATGCATTTGTTGGCATTTCGATGTGATGGGGAATAGAAATTCTGCATAGTGAAATTTGAGGGTAAAATTTAGGAACTAAACAAGGCCTTGACATATGAGAGCGCAACTGAATTGCTTTACATGAACCCGGAAGAAGAGGAAGCTCTAAGGATTCTTCAAGAAGTTTCTTCAATTTGTGCACGGTGGCGTCGTAGTCGGGTATGTGCAAAATCAGTTTTGCTATCTGCGATCTACAATGCATCATTTCACAAGTCGGGCTTCGAAAGGCTAGACAGGTTTAGTCTCCATCTTATGTTATCAAAAATTTATATTTGAGTTCCTTTGGACTTTGCGGGAGGTTGATGAAGTGCAAGAAAATCGGAGGATGATAAAGATTCCGAGCACAATTCGATAGCCTTGATGGCCCTCACACATCTTCCTTTAGAGCATTCTTGATCTCATTTTTATCATCATCGATCGAGCATATAGTTGAAGTACTAAGATTTTATGCCAAAATATAGTATTAACCTCTTTATATTTACTTCGTATGGTCTTTGGCACTTTGGCATAACTTAAACTCCTGCATTCTAAAAAGCTTCGCTCTTCATATCGGGATGTAGTTCTTCTTATAAATATTTCCTTTCCAAGATTTCATGAACTTAGGATCAGCCTTAAGAGACACATTAAGATGTGTCACATAGCTTAAAGAATTTTGAAGCATTCGTGATTTGTAATTTTTGTACTATGGTCTTAGAAATATTTTTTTAATATGTTCACATTTACTTCAAGATGCCACTGAACATGTTGGGAAAGCATTTAGTGGAGGAGAATAGAAATAATAGCTTGTCGGCTAATTGCGAGATCTTGAAAATAAGAAGCTTCTTAAATATTTACGTGCGGGTTTCAACATTGCAGCAAATTGGGGAACTTGAAAGAGTCAAGGAGGTCAATATTGTAGTCAATTACGGAATAGTATAGTTGCATGAATGACTCAATTAGCAACAAATAGTATTGTTGTATGTTGTAGTTTTCAAAATCTCGGCGTGGTGCCTTCGACGCTAGGAAAGTTCGAATCGGGTGGCTTTATACTTGAAATCAAAGGATGGAAATTGTGTGCCCAAAGCCAAGTTTGTCTAGAACAACCGTGCACTTACAAGAGTCCAGTTCTTGATCTGGCTGCTAATGAAGGGACACATCCATATATAAACCTTGTACAATTGCTTTGCCTTGTAACCAGACCTTTTACAGTTTGCCTTGTGCGTTTGAAGCAATAAAATTCAGGTGGACATCCATATATAAAATTCGGTGTGCGGTTTGTAAAAATGAGTTTTGAAGTGTTATTTCTTGAGTTGGGTTGATCATGTTCTATAATGTAGCGAGTTATTTCTAAAAAAATGCAATTTGATGATGGTTATCAAAGGAAAATCAAACTAGACCTGAGGTTATTGATGTCATTTATTTTATTGTTTTTATGTCATTTTTGAAATAAAGCCGTAGGTTATTGATGTCATATATTTATTGTTTTTATGTCATTTTTGAAATAAAGCCGTAGCGTTAGCACGGGCACTATACTAGTCCTAGGGGGCTATATATTGAGCCCACGGCCCCTGGCTAAACCCTAATTCATTCAAGAATTCATTCTTCGAGAGGTAGCCATCGGCAAAGCCGGGGTTTAGAGAGATCTCCACGAGAGAATTAGAATAGCTACTCTAGATCTTCAAGTTCTACATAGGTTTAGACTAGATAGAGGAAGAATCGGGCGCTGTGCTCGGAATTCCGGATCTTCATCATCGAAATTTGGTATTATCTTGTATCTATTCTTGTGACTTTATTCTAAATATCATTATGTTTCTATTTATTATGTTCCTAGTTTATTCTAGTTCTACATTTGATATGGTTATGATTGGTAATAAGTTTATGTATATGTTTGCAAAGCGCTTAGCTCTCTTCCCGGGGAGGGTTAGGTGGCGAGATTTCATGTAAGCATGGTGCTTAGATGCCGTTTACTGCAAATGCACCCTATTGGCCGGGTCGTGTGGTAGATCGCGGAAGTGACGGTTCCGTTGAGTCCTTTGTATTCCATCCCCGTTGGTAGGTCTAGCGAGAACCAAAGTTGCGTAGTAAGTCCCGCTATGTCTTGGCTTGTTATAGCAATGATCCTTATACATAGATGAAGAGTCTTTTGTCTTGTATATGATAGTGTAGAGTTGGAGTAGATGAATAACTTAGTAGATTAGAACCTACATAGGATTTCTATTTCTTGTGCTAATCGAGATGTCAACCTACCTTTTGTGAGTAGTCTATATCTAATCTCTCGTGTGATTTATACCACGAGCTTATTACTTATATTTCCTTATTTATCATGGTTTACCCTCTTCCAAAGTATGTGACATTGCAATCAATCACTCATAGGTAGTCGTGTTTAGCAAGTTCATCTCATTGTTTAAGTCCTTAGTTCTTTCCTTTGAGCTAAATATAAATAACGATACACCGGAATACTTCCTGGTAAAATGCTACGATGGTGTATTATCTGTTCGCTTGCGGATCCCATATTTTTCTTGATTAGAGGAGCAGTTTCTATACCAACACTTCTGGCGCCATGCTAGGAATGACAACTTAGCGTGAGTGGTCTGATCTGCCATCTGCAGCTGCGCATAGGTGGGCTCCAAAGGCATTGTGCCATATAGATATTCATAGGTTACCTTGGCCATAATGTTGACGCCGATCCGGTGTCACGAGAGCAGCTTTATTGAAAGAGCTTGTTGATGGAGCATTGAATGGTTGGGACACACGGATCATCTTTCTTGATCGAGACGTGGGGACTTGAGTAAGTGGTCATGCTCCTTGTGGGCTGCGGTGACCATCCTCACCGTCTGTCTTCTTGGTCTTCTTATCTTTGGTCTTGTTCTTCTTAGCCGGATTCTTCTTCTTCTCATTGTTCTGTGATGAGGGTGTCTTGGGAGCTGCGGCACTGTTCTTGAAGAAGAAGGTCTCTCTCTTGCCCTTGATGTTGAAGATGATCTTGGCGGTGTTGGCGTACATGATAGCTCCGGCGGTGTTCAAGAATGGTCATCCCGAGAATGATAGGGGACCTTTCATCACTGCCTGTATCCACTACCACGAAGTCTGTAGGGACATACGAGTTGCCTACTCGTACACATATATCTTCTAGTACTCCCAAAGGGATACGAAGTGACTGATCTGCAAGCTGCAAGCACATGGTTGTGTATGCTAGAGGGCATCTAAATAGCTTCTCATATATCACTCTTGGCATGATGTTGATGCTTGCACCGAAGTCACAGATTGCTTCATTGAAGTTGGTACTTCCAATGGAGATCGGAATGGCTTGGTCTCCCCGGATCGCCCTTCTTGATTGGCGAGTTGAGTCAATCCATGACCCCTTCGATGGATCACTCGAGGCTGTCTTTTACATTGAATATATCAACAAGATTTGCGGTTTCGAGCTCTTCGGGTTGTCTGCCCGGTTTACCTTGGCCGGCGAGAGGGAGAAAGGTTGACAAGCTGTTGTACTGCGACTCAAGTATCTTGTTGAAGCTTTGACTCTTGATGGCATTGGAAAAGCCATGTTCGTTGTTGAGTGTCTCTAGGACCTTGTCATTTGATGCCATCTTCTTGGGCAGATTGTCCATCATCTTGCCTTGATTCGGCACTAACTCTCTCAAAGGCGGCTGGTTGTAATTATTGTAGGAGGAGTTGTTACCTTGATAGTTGCACGAATAATTGCACGAGTAGTTAGGCCTCTGCTGCTGATTCCAACCTTGATTCTGCTTGAGGACGATAGTAATTATTATTGTTGTTGTTGTTGTTGTTGAGGTAGTTCACGTCCTCCTTGACTCACTGGGCAGCTAGCACTGTGTGCCTAGTCTCTCCACACTCTTCACATGTCATGCGAGCATCATGTATATGCATGACTTCTTTCTTCTGCTCGGGGCTCTCTCATCGAGCCTCTTCATTAAACAGATCCATTTTGGCGGACGGCATGTCTACCTCCTTCGGTAGTGCATTCCTCCACCTCTCTTGTGGGTCGAGTTCTTTCTTCACTCCGGCCTTGGTTGGATGCCATCTTCTCCACAAGAGCTGTGGCACGAGGAATAGTGAGTGATAAGAATGCACCACCGGCGGCGGCATCCATTGTCTCACGTGTCTTTGTTCTTGAGCCCATGGTAGAATGTCATAAGTAGCCAATTCTCCATGCCATGATGAGGACACTCGAGGATGTAGTCTTGAAAGCGCTCCCAAGCTTCGGGACGAGTCTCATCATGATGTTCTTTGAAAGCTTGATATCTTCCCACGAAGAGCATTTGTCTTGCCCATGGGGAAGAACTTCGCCAAGAAATTGGTGGAACATAGTGCCCACGTAGTATTCTTCTCCTTATTGGCGTAGAACCACCGCTTCGCTCTCCCCAAGAGTGAGAATGGGAAGAGGCGAAGTAGTATAGCATCTCTGGGGACATCCTTGATAGTGAATGTGCTACAAATCTCCGGGAAGTGTTGGAGATGAGCACTAGCATCTTCATGGGCCTTCCCACGAACCGGCTTGCTTGCACCATCTTGATCGGCGCAGGCTTGAGCTCAAAAGCTCCTTCGATGTCCACAGTGGTCCATGCGAATGTTGTCCATAGTTGGAGGCGAGAACTCGCGGAGTGACTTGTTCGCCATGGCTTCAAACGCTGGTGTCAAGTCTCGAACGAAAGGTCGACTTTACGCTTCGACAAACTTCCAAGTTGAGTTGATGATGATGATTGAGTGGTCTTCTTCAACTTGCTTCCGCCTTCCCGAATAAAGCTTCGGATTGTCAATATAATTATCGGAAGAATTGTCTTTTTCATACATTACCCCGCATAAGATATAAAAATAGACGAAAGACAAGGGTAAGGTTTGTATGAGTAGAGAATGGTGACAAGTGCTCAATCTCATTATTTAGTGCAATGCTGCTCATTATCCATTGGCTTTCAACCTTCCCTGGCAACGGCGCCAAAAATGTTTGTTGATGTCTATTAAGTGCAACTGAAATAAGAAGGGTTCATAGCGCCGAGAATATATCATCGTAGCATTTTAACCGGGAGTAATCCAGGTATCATTATTTATAATTTTACCACTGGGAAGGGAATGCACTGGATAATGAGTGATGAGCAATGCACATGCAATAATGGAGAGCTTAACCTTGTCTGTATCGATCATCTCATACAGGGCAAGTGTCACATAAAATATAGGAATGAATGATAAATGACATAAGATAAATGAGAGCATTTAGCCACATAAAATAATAGTAATAAGCCATCTCAACTTAGTACTCTAAGATTATAACACTAGCATGGACTAGGACGATCTAGGGTGTAATCCTATGTTATTCTAACTATAAAGTCAAAGCATACAATGATTAGTGCAAGAACATCTTGCAATCATGGCGGGGAAAGGTTACATCTATGCATAGTGATATTACCAGAGAAGACTAGAGACATAGCAATGACTTCAATGTAATAGGTTTGTTACGCTAGACCTATACTCGGGAGAAGGGCTACAAAGGACTCAACAGATCTGTCACTCCCGTGATCTACCTCACGATCCGGAATATAGGGTGCAATCACGGATAAATACGGCCTAGGCACCACGCCTACACAATATTTACCACTCACCCATCGATCTAATGAGCAAGCGCTATACGATCCTATGCATAAACACAATTCTAGTCCAACTATGCTAAACATATAATCAAAGTAGACTAAGAACAATATAATTGAGAACATAATCAAATAGAGCAAAGTCAAGTCGATATAATAGAATAGAATAAAGTACTACTCATAGTATCACGAACAATGATGAATATTACAAGAATGTAGAGGGGAATTACCAAGAACTCCGACGAGATCCGGACTCCAAGCTAGGCTTGATTCCCTCTAGATCTATTCCTATATAGCTATGCTACTAAACTATGAAGCTCTAATTGAGATGGTGGCTCGGCTTCTCGAATCCTCTCGGATGAATGAAGAGAGAATGAATTAGGGTTTCACCCGGGGGCCGGGGCTCTGAATATATAGCCCCCTAGGATGAACCATAGCCCTCGGATCAAACCGACCTAAATGGACGATAATTATTCATCCTCAAAGGCGGTGGAGGCAGGATCCGCGAGACTCGACGTGATTGGCTGAAGTGGGGAGTCGGCCGACTCACCCCTTGGGCGGCCGACCCTGGCCTATGCCAGGTGGGGCCCAGCTTCCAGGGTTCGCCTTCTGGAGTCTTCTAGATTATACTTTTTTACCCGTTCGATCTTTATCTCTATGTAATCATGACATGTGGGCCTCCTTTGGTTCTCTTTCTCGATAACCCCCTGCGAAAATAGACAATCACCAAAACTCGTGGAATTACATCGGTGTAACCCCTATATCTAACAGTGAACTCATATTAGTCCTTTCTCTTGCCGTGTTGACGGTATAAAATTGGTACTTAACGACCGTCAACAGGTACCAAACATTCATGTCCATTCTAGAAGAAAAGCAAACGTGACAAAAAAAGGGTGGATTTCAATGGCATTGCCCTGGAACAAACTTCCATTCCATCCCACAATTATACCACCAGAGGCACGCACAGAAGGGGCAAAGATGAATTTGTCAAACTTCTTTGGTGCAAAATTTTTAACAAAAGCTAGATCAAAGTCTTCTTTTTTAGTCTCCCGGAAGCGATAGATCTCACAATTACTTTCTCTTGTGGTGAAGAAGATGGGTCACATGCTCATCAAGAGAAGAGGCTTCAAGAGAAACAACTTCAAGAAGCAAGAGCAACCAAGAAAGTGCTTCAATTGTGATAGCACCGAGCATTCACAAGCCGAATGCCCATAAGAAGAAGAAGAACTACAACAAGGGCAAGTTTGAGAAGAAGAAGCATGAGGCCATGATGACACTCAAGAAGGGCAAGAATGGTGCATTTTTGCTCACTTCGGAGAGTGACAATGATGATGAAGATGAAGATTCATGCAACAAGGCATTGGCTTCCATCGCCATCAACAAGAAGTCTTCATTATTCTCTTCATCACCATCATGCTTCATGGCAAACGAAACCAAGGTATAATATGATGATAGTGAGATGGAATATGCTCACAATAGTGATAATGATGATGATGATGAACCATCTAAGGATCAATTGTATGACTTGATGCAACAAACTAGAGATATAGCTATTACCAAGGAAAAGGAGTGCAAGAAGCTTTCAATGAAAGTAGCAATACTTGAGAAAGCCCTAGGTGAGCTTAAAACCCCTCATGAGTGTCTAGTGGAAGACCATGAGAAACTTGGTGATGCTCATTCTAAGCTTGAAAAGGCTCACTCATTGCTTCTTGAGCAACAAGCAAAGAAAGTGGTGGTTGCATCATGTGATATAGGTCTTACTTGTGACATCGTTGAGGATTCATTTTATCAACCTATCATCATGACAAATGCTAACCCTTCTTGTAGCACATCATCCACCACCACCACCGACTCTATCTCTACTACTAGTGATGGCTTCACTTGTGATGCTACACTAATGGTTGAGAATGAGACCCTCAAGAAGGAGATGGATGAGCTCACTCATGCCTTAGGCAAAGCTTATGGTGGTAAGGCCCGCTTACTAAAGTGCTTGGGTAGCCAAAATTCTCTCTTAACAAAGAGGGATTGGGCTATATCCCCAAGAAGGGCAAGTCGGCCTTTGCAACTCCAAAGCCTACCTTTGTGAAGAGCAATGGTTGGTTTTGCTATAGATGCAAGCAAGTTGGGCACCTAGAGCAAAATTGCAACAAGAGGCAACAAAATAAGAAACATGACAATGTTATACCTTTTGATTCTTGTTATGTGCTTACCAAGGGTGTGAAAGGTGTGCAAGCTAAGTTTTTTGGTACACCCATTGTTGGCCTAAAGAAGAAGGCTATTTGGGTACCAAAGAGCTTAGTTACTAACCTACAAGGACCTAAGCAAAAATGGGTACCTAAGCTTCATTGATTTTCTTGTAGGTGAACTATAAAGCCGGAGGAAGGCATTGTATCATTGATAGTGGGTGTTCTCAACACATGACCGGCACATCAACAATATTTGATTCAATTGAGAAGAATGATAGTGGCATTGAGTCAATCACATTTGGCAATAACAAGAAAGGCAAGGTTGTTGGCTTGGGAAAGATTGCAATATCAAATGACATGAGTGTCTCCAATGTGTTGCTAGTTGAAAGCTTGGATTTCAATCTTCTCTCGGTGGCACAAATTTGTGATCTAGGCTACAAGTGCATCTTTGGGGCAAATGATGTTGAGGTAGTTTCTCTTGATGGCTCCGACTTGGTGTTCAAAGGCTTTAGATATGAGAATCTCTATCTTGTTGACTTCAACACTAGTGAAGCTTCTTTGACAACATGTTTGATCTCCAAATCAAGTTTGGGTTGGCTTTGGCATAGAAGGCTTGGGCATGTTGGCATGAAACAATTGAAGAAGCTCACACAACACAATCTTGTAGACGGCTTGAAAGATGTTGAATTTGAGAAAGACAAGTTGTGTAGTGCATGTCAAGCCGGGAAGCAAGTTGGAAGCTCACATCCAAAGAAGAGTACAATGAGCACATGCAAGGCATTTGAGTTGTTGCACATGGATCTTTTTGCCCCAACTACATACGCAAGCATTGGTGGCAACAAGTATGGGTTTGTCATAGTGGATGACTTCACAAGATTCACATGGGTATTCTTTCTTAGTGACAAGAGTGAAGT